>CM062294.1:541987677-542195418 GCA_031216915.1 Pictodentalium vernedei
TTTATGACCCTAATATAGTTGACAGAGGTGGAGCACCGAAGATAAATTGGACGACAGATACTGTCAGATAGTAGTTGGAGACCGATTTCCTGCAATTAAATTTCTTGTATAAACTCTTTCAACGCTTAGCTTCTGAATGGTGTGAACAACATTCGGTTCGTTTATGCAGTTTGGAGAGTCTGGAATGATGATATCTGAGGGACGATCTGTGACATCATCTGTCACATTTCAGTCTAACAGCCCATAAATGAAGTGGAAAAAGAATCTAATGAATGAATTACACGAACTATGTAAACATTTTAATAGCTTTCTGCCATTGTGAATTCAAGGACAGAGAAAAAGCTAATTACCTGGTGCCCGTGGAATAGTCGATTGGCTATTTCTCAGGAGCCTGTGAAATAGCCACTTCGAAAAAACTGAAGTTTACTAATAAAATTAACACGTAACCGCCCCCCCCCCCCCCCCCACACACACACACCGACACCACCACCACCGCGTTGCGCTTACGTGCTTTCGTTGGAGCTGACTGTAGATCTCAAGCATATCAACATATCTTTTAATCACATGCACCCCACCTCGTGGTTTTATTAAAAAGGGGTAAATAAAACGTCTGAAGTAAATCTAAACGACCAGAAAATCGATATTATAATTCTCTCATACATCATGTACATGCACAATATACATATCATGTCAGAAACGCTCAGATAACGCTCCCAGGGCGTCCTAATATAAAAGTTTTTCCTAGGGAGATCCCCCCAGACCCCCCCCCCCCCACATACACACACAAACAAACGAGAGGGACCTCCCTCCTTTCCCTTTCTAGTTCAGCGATCTGAAAGTAATGACCACCCCCTTACAAGCGGTTATCCACTACGTTCAGATCGGTATACTATCTTCTCTTCATCCTCCTCTGGCTCTGGCCTGTGGCGATTGGGAGATGCCTCCAGCATCTTTACCTTGTTCCCCATATCTTACTTAGGACCCCCCTAAATTGAAGTCCTCGTGCCTTCTGCCCTAGCAGAAATAGCCCCCCAGCCCCCCCCCCCCCCCAACCGGTGGCGGCGCCATAGAGGGGCTTCGGTGGCGGCACCATACAGGGGCTTCGGTGCCCCCTCCCCTTCTCTCGGGCACCCAAAATCAAACTTCAGATTACTATATGACCGTGCTTTTCCCGCCCAATATCACACCCGCAAACGGCACACGACAATACACATCATGTCATTGTTGTAGAAACGCTCAGATATAGTTCCCAGGGTGTCCTAATATGAAAGTTTTTTCCTAGGGAGCCCCCCCCCCCCCTCACACACACACAAACAAACGAGGGGGGGGGGCTCTCTCTCCTCCCTAGTTCAGCGATCTGAACGTAGTGAGTACTAGTGACTACCCCTTACAAGCGGGTAGCCACATCGTTCAGATTGCTAAACTACTTCCTCTATCCTTCTCCAGCTCAAGCATGTGGCGTTCGAGAGATGCCTTTGGCATCTCGACCTTGTTCCCCATATCTTACTCAAATCCTGGCGCCCCCCCCCCCCCCCCCACACACACACACATACACTTTCAAAGAGGTCCTGAAACTTGAAGTTGGCGGTACAGGATAAACTTTGGCCCAAATTTTGTCTCCCCGACCCTGACTGTGTGACACTAAGAGCTCGCATATTCATTGTTTATTCAAAATTTTACGATTAACATTTTATTTTTAGGACATATTTTAATGTATGTGTAAATGATTTAGAAGAATCATATTCTTTTGTATAGAAGTTACTTCCGAATATTCTCAAATATTTAGAAACACAAAGCTCGAAAATAGTCCCGTTTTGTTGTGTGAGATAATATGGAAATGCCAGTCCGTTTCAAATTCCGGAGTTCCATATTTTGATTGTTTTCGGCACGCACAAAACAAAAACGTCACGACTGCCTGGTATTCCCCGATTTGTTTGTTTTGTTTTGTGAAAAAAGCAGGGGGTCCGTTGATTATAATTGTCTCGTATGCATGAAATGCACCATGCTCAGCCGTCATTTTGTTCAAAACTGTAGAAGGGATGACCAGCTTCAAATTGAGTAGAAATTACATTGTCAAGGCAGGTATTTAGTGCTTTTAACACGCGCAAACCTTTCGTACCGAAAATCTGTTACGAACGACTGCAAGCAAAAACTCGTTTAGAATTCCAGCGGAGAATAGCACATAAATATCAAAACTATAAAATTAGCTATTCTCCGCTGGAATTCCAACTTGGGCAGGTGCCATCTGCAGTTCAGCTCTCCAAACGTCATATCATGGCTTCCTCACTCTGTTCAGATTCCTTTCATTCACATTTTCGACAGTGAATTGACTGGCGAATTGGACCAGTGCCCAAAAGGGAATTTAGGAATAGAAATTAGATGTAAGTAACTTAAGTGAAGGTTTCTAACGTAGCCTGCTGCAATCATGCAATGGATTAAAGAACTATCTTAATTTCCTACAGTGTACTTGGGTTTGCGTCGTATTCTAATTATTGCTTAACCCTTTACCCAATGTTACGGCCAAAACCGGCCAGCGCTATTCTCAAAAATCGCCAATTAATTTTCATTATTTTTTCATTTTTTTCTCAAAAACATAGGTCATTACCCACTCATTGGAACACAGTTGCTGGAAGTTGTGACTGCAACCACTTTTTCAACGATAACAATGAATGCACCACATCAGTTCTGACCCCGTGTTACACATACAGCAGTCGTTATAATATAGACAAGTAATGAAAGCTTTTTTTTCACTGACCGATACCCCCTTGCCAGTTCATTGTGAATTCGTCCATTGAAGAAAGATTCATCAACACACTTTTCTTGTACAGCTATCCACAAGGTGTGTAACCTCATGTTTATCATAAATTAATAATCAAATCATCATACTACGGCTTCTTTATTTGATAAAAAATACTCTCCGTTCGACTTTTTTTGCCCTCGAGTCCTCGACGCCGTTGGAACAACAATGATGGCGTGACATTTCTTCCTAGGTTGTACAAAAGTTAACCCGGAAAGCGAAACTACGTCCTGCGTTGTTCTTGTCCTGCAGACGACAGAACAGAAGAATGGATGTGGGCTGTAAAGTAAGAGCCTTTTTGCAAAACAATTGTTGCACCCGTCCTCGAGTTCTATTTATTGTCAAGGCACAACCAACTTATCCGAATTTTAATAAAAAAAACTGGTGGTTAATTTAAGACAGCGCTACCTTGTTGTCCGAAGTTAAAAATTCAGGAAGCTTTGAAAGGAATATGTAGGCTATAGGCGGGCGGAAAGAGTATTAGATGTAGGCTATATACCAATATGACAGACAGGGAGGGCTGAGAGTGATCTCATGGCCTGTATAAAAAAAGAAATTCCATTGCATTTCTTTTTTACAATGCCAGTTAGGAATCGTGACATTGTAATTTAAATTTAATGCTGAACAACATTAATCATAATAGTGCATTAGGCCCACTACATGCTGATTGAAACGTGGAGCGGGGGGGGGGGGGGGTGGGGGGGGGTAATGGATTGGGAGCGGCGAGGCTCGTTGTAGACATATTATTCAGACGAAGCATTTGGCCGATAAAGATATCTCGGGGTCTCGCCAAAAATCTTTCCCAGGGACACTTTTAAAAAAAGAAAGAAAAACCTTTCTAGAAAACCCACTGCGGGCATTTGTGCGTGCGTTTGGGAGTCGGTGGCGAGGCAAGACCAGTGATGCTTTTGGGGGAACGCCGTTCCCCTTGACCCCTTATACTTGCTGCAGCAAACGTTCTTCCTCCTCAATTGCCAAACTTGAACTGGCTACATCAAAAAGTACCTTTTACTTGCATGATGAGTGAAACGTAAAATTGGAAGCTTGTAAATGGGGAGGGGGGGGGGGGAGCTTATAGGCACAGACTATTCAGACGCGGCACTCGGTGAATGAAGATCAGCAGCCCTCTGCCTTATTAACGGCCTTCGATTCTCGGGCCTGTAATAAACTCTCGGGCTTTTATTCATTCCTCTCGGGTCGGTAATAAACCGTAACGCCCTCCAAACTCGTGGTATTGTTATATTATTGGAAGATATCTTCAGAATCTGTAGTTTATGTTAACTTGGCTGCTTGTAGTTACTGGCTTTCTTGCCTCTAGAATCATGGATAAGCCTATTGCGAATTTTTCCAATTAAAACAAAAATTATACACATCTGGCCAAACACCATGGTCGGCCCGGGGATTGTCTAGACCCCTCCCCGGGAAGTGAAACAGTGCCTGTTCAGTGCGGTAAACAGGCTCTGTTTTACTGGTAAAATAGGACCCAGTCACTAATGCTTGGGAGCTGCAAACCCTCTCTAAAATGGGCAACATGACTTATTAATTAACGCTCACTCCTTGTCTTGAGTTGATACTCATGCTGTGGTCATGATTAGCCATTGTGCAAAAATATGTGACCTTAAACAGCAATAAATAAATAAATTGTCTAGACCCCCCCCCCCCAACCCGGGGGTGTGGGGGGTCATACGCCTACATCGGGGGAATGTTGGGCGCCACCCCAAGACTGCGGGGCATTCCAAAGTCAAATAACCCGAGAGAACGAAATAAGCAACACTAATGAGGTGTATAAATGGGGGTAGACTTTATTTATTTATTAATGTTTCCTTTGAACTAACCGTAACATCAGCTGCACATTTTCTACACACGCAGATACTGCTGCAGAGATGTCCAACTTCTAAGTACTTCCTTTTTCTTATCATAAACAGCATAAAACATACGACTGCAGTCTGAAAGTTCACCAACTATCACTGAAAAGCAGGTAACAAGAGCTTGACCCATTTCAATATTCCGCAATCATTTTTAGACGGTATTTTTAGACATCAGAAACCTTACGTCATTTTTGTTCCAATGGCGTAGAGTCGCGGGCAAAAAAGTCGAACAGAGAGGGGTTTTTTTATCAAATGAAGAAGCCGTAGAATGATGATTTGATTATTAATGTATGATAAACATGAAGTTAAATACCTTGTGGAGAGCTGTACAAGAAAACTGTGTTGATGAATCTTTGTTCAATGAACGAATTCACAAATGAACTGGGTATCGGTCAGGGCCAAAAAAAAAGCTTTCATTACTTGTCTATATTATATACACTACTGTATGTGTAACACGGGGTCAGGACTGACGTGGTGCATTCATTGTTATCGGTGAAAAAAAGTGGTTGCAGCCACAACTTCCTGCAACTGTGATTGGAACAAGCTCATCTGGCTCGTTCTAATGAGGGGGGGGGGGGGGGGGGGGGGGTCATAACCTATGTTTTTGAGACAAAAAATGAAAAAAATAAGTTATTCGAGAATTTTTTTTTTTGGGGGGGGGGGGGGGGGGGGGGCTGTGAATAACCACAGGCGTCTGGAAACATGACCTGAAGTGATAAATACGTCCCAATTGACCTGATATCAAACCTAATTCAAAATACCCCTTTATAATATACACACGTTATAAGGCGAGATGTCGTCATGGTCACTGAGTCCGGCAATCGCCGTATTCTTCGAGAGATGTCGAGCGGAAAATCGATTAAGTTTTCGCTTTGACCTCCATAAACACAAACGAAAAACCTCGACGAGATACGTAGGGCAAGAGCGATGATGGCTCTCCACCCCCCCACCCCCCCCCCCCTTCCATAGAAAATTTTGAAATCAGTATCAGTTATTAAATGGAGACTTCTGTTGGCTTTCGGGATTAAAAAAAAAATCACTTTATTATTTTGGCCGTCAAAATGACGTTTTTAGCAGCATGTTTCAAATTTCCAAGTTAATCGGTGAGTATCTAGTGACCTCGAGTTAAAGCTAGCTGTGGTGATAACTTGATTACGTCAAGTTGACTTAATGAAGTTGAACTTTAAGAATCATGCAGTCCCACATTACTACCGTTAGTCAAGCACAGTTTACGATGCAGTCCGCTTCTTAACTGTGCGCACAGGAGTCAAAGCTGAGGGGGGGGGGGGGGGGGCGAGTCCAAACATGGCCTGAAAGCCTGTATTTTCATTTTTGGTTTGGTATGTTCTTTGAGTGGACTTACCAAACCAAAAAATTAAAATAGTCTTTCAGACAATGTTTGGAGGGGTTGGGAGGGGTGGGGCGTGGGGGGCTAACCCTAGGATTGTGAGCCAAGGTCAAACCCGGGCCTCTCAAAGTTTCGGGCCCCAGGGTTACTACCCAGAGCAACCCATCCCCCACACCCCACCCACCCACTCCCCGGCCATGAGGAAACGCATTTTTTGTAACTCATTTTTGACCAATTTTTAATAAAACACACACACACGCAAATGGAGCACGGATGCCATGGATACTCAACTCAAAATACAGGTTTTTATGTTTTCCCTATGGGGATTTTAGTTTTAAATTCAAGCTCCAAACAAAAAACACATAAACCTGTATTTTAAAATGAGGTTAGAAAATGTCTGGGATTCCCATAGTAAAAAGTGGGCATGCGAATAACACAAACGTGAAAAAAATAATGAAAACTCCTTTACCAGTTGCCACACACTGTTTTAGTCGGTTTTGCTCATTAACACGAGATTTTCCATAAAGGAATATTACACATTTGAGTAAATTTTGGAGTAGAGAAAAATTCTGCTCAAATGAAAAGTAAGCACGAATTTTTAATGTGTGAGTTAGAATTAACACTGAAAGTACCATTGACAATTTCCAACTCAAGAAAAGGGACCTCGGTGGCTCAGTAGGTAGAGATGCACAGGCCTGGCATTCTTAAAAATGCAGGAGGGCCAAAAATCGCTTCCCTCGCATGGCCTTAGGGAGCGATTAGATCTCCTCAACTCAACCTTACAAAAGCTAAAAGTGTCAAAATGAAGTTTTTCTGTTAATGAATTCTGCGTTGCGGGTTTTGTTCATTTTATTTGGTGCTGCTAACAAGGTAGTCTCTGTGAGACACCCACACTGCCCCCCCCCCCACACACCTCCTGGCATCGGCAATGACCGGAAGTGTGGGAGGGGCAGTGTGGCCATCTTACAGAGACCACTAACATAGCAGAGATCAGAAAAATGTGGGTTTCAGGAATAGGCTGTTATAGGGCTGTCACGATTATTCGATTAATCGATTGCTGATTGATCACGCCGAAATCGATTAGTATTTTTCGTTGTCGAAGAATCGGTAAGTTTTACCCCGTTTTAGACGTTTAATAATTTAAAAAAAAGAAAAAAACTTTTGTTTCTTAAGGTAAAGGGTCAAGAACGTCGACGTTAAATCTCAAGAAGCCTTTAGAAGCATTTGCCTTTTAGGAACATTCAAAGCTTTGATGTTCTGAACTTTTGATCCGTCGGTGTAATAATCAAGACCGGTCGGCAGTTGCGAACTTGCGAAGTTCGCAACTGACGACTGGTCTTGATTATTACACTGACGGTTCAAAAGTTCAGAACATCAAACCTTTGAATGTATACCTAAAAGAGGATCGTCTTCGTTGTTTACTTGAGGAAGGTCAGTAGTATGTCATGTACCTTTGAGGGGTTAGTTGCCGGATCTCATTGCCGGATCTCATGTGACGTCATAGTCACGTGACGTAGTGGCGCCATGTTGTGTTGTGTTGTCATGGTAACCCGCGTGAGCGGCCATGTTGTGACGTCATCTCCATAGTGATACGTGATGTGAGTGCGCATGCGCAGCGCGTGTTGTTAGGGTGATACGTGTTTCCGTCGTCCATTTTGTATACTGGAGGCCGCCATCTTGGTTTCTATGGTAGCACGTGATTGCTATGTTACCCAATTGTTCTGCAATAAGACGGGGTATGTTTTGAGGGTATGTTCCTTTGTAGAAGAGTAAATCTAACTACCACAAACAACCCGACAATCCATCCAAATCACCAAAATCCACCCGAAATCACCGAAATTGACTTTATTTCCCCATTTTATCGGTTTAGCACGTAGTGCTATAGTACTAAGGGGTACAAGGGGTGCATTCGACTGAAGTGGAGTAATTTTCTGGGTCGGATTTTCCCAGAATCCTCATTTAAATACCCAAATAAACCCGTCAAGTTGTATTATTTCGAATTCTTTGAGAATCCTTTTTTTTTTGGATCCCATGACGTGTTATTTCCCTATTAAGAGTAGCACGTAATACCGAGGGGATGTGTTCGTTTGAAGTGGAGTAATGTTCCCATTTTTTTTTTGGATCCCATGACGTGTTATTTCCCTATTAAGAATAGCACGTAGTGCTATAGGATAAATTTACCCAGAAATCCTCTGCTTCTACTTGGAACTATATTTTTATAAATTCCTACGCTCTATTTTTAGTAACATCCTTAACTGACCCCCTAACTAATTGTTAGTGTCTATATTTAGCAATTTCTTTAAATGACCCCCCTAACTACATGATTTTAAATAATAAAATTAATGCGGATCAAGATGTTTTTACACTGACCAATCAGAGCGAAGTTAATCCACCAATCAGATTTCTGGATTCCCATTGTGTTTCTTTCCCATTGACTTCTATACTAATTTTCTAAATTTCCCAACTTTAACCTATAATCCTATAGGAAACAAACACAAACGCCCATTGAGAATGAAAATATCGATGAAAAAACGTTGTGACGTCGTGACGTTTTCAAAAACGTCCGTCACGTCTAAATAAATTCCGGAGAAGAATAACGTCGCGTCATTCTGTTTCGATCCTTCGAACTGAACACATCGCTAGAGAGTTTTCTATAGCAATTTTGCCTTTGCAAAAAATTTATGAAGATGTCTGAAGCTGCTACTGCCATTACCAGAACTGATGTCTACGCCTGTGAAGAGCGTGGGAAGACCTTTACTGCAAGAACGAATCGAGACCGCCATCGGAGAAATACCCATGGAGAGAAGAAGACCCACGATTGTACCAACTGCAACAAGACCTTTACGAGGAAAGAAGATTTGGTAAACCATCTGAAGAAATGTTTGGAGATATATACATGTATGGAATGCGGCCAGGAGTTTAACCAACTACTCCATTTTAATCGACACAAGAGCGTTGCCCACCGACCAGTTCCTGTACCATCAAAAAGGAAGACTGATGAACCAAAGAGAGGACCACCTAAACAACCACGGACCACGACGACCACCCATTATGATGTTGACCCAATGGAGTTTGAAAAGAATATGATGTCTGAAGAAGAGCCAGATGAGATATTGACCGTGTACGAAGATAACTGGAGTTCTATTAGAACTCGCCACATGATGAACAGAAGAGTCCAAGACCAATATAACTACCGGATCAACGATGTGAACCTGAAGATGATGACTGATGAATTGATGACTACCATATTTCTGCCACAACAGCTAAGATTTAAAATTAATCTGAGTTTTGGTTTTATCCTGCGACACAATGAAACGAAAGAACTGAAGTATTACCATCCATCACAAAACAACGCCCGGGTACTTTATGTTCCACAACTTGTATGCTGCCAAGAAGACTTTGAAGAATTCCTTGATGATGTCATGGAAGAAGATATCCTGGAATGGGCCAAATTAAAACGACCCAACACCAAATGGCTTGTTGAGAGAGTTACGAACGTCACATTTTATGTGAACAAGCTGAAAGACCACCCAATTGGAATGGCAGAAGATCTTCCTGACTACATTTTCCAGAACAAAGCAGTAAATGCTTTGGTGAAAGATAAAAATAACTATTTTACCTATGATGACAACCTGTGTATTTTCCGCTGTTTAGCTTTATGGAGTGGTTCCATAACAGACAACCTCAACTATACAACAGATGCCATGTACAACAAGTATACAAAGAAGCCAAAGAATGAATTCCGTGGAGTAACTTTAGCCGAATTAACTGACTTGGAGAAATGTTTTTAAGTAAATATCCAAGTATATGAACTTGTCAAGAATGATGATGACCAAATTGTTGCCAAATTAGTACAGAGATCTCACAGAAAGTATGAAGATACCATGTATGTGAACATTTACAAGAACCATTTTAGCTACATCATCGATATAGACCAATACTGCAAATCCTTTGAATGCCGCAAATGCGGCAAATTATGGATAACCTCCCGGGCAATAAATCATCACGAGAAAACCTGTACAGATGAAGTCAATTACCAGTATGTTGGCGGTGTATACCATCCATCCCAGTCCATATTTGATCTGTTAGAAGATGAAGGTATAGAAGTATCTGAAGAGAAGAAGTTTTATCCATACCGTGCAACGTTTGATTTTGAAAGTTACTTTGTCAAATCCAGTCTACCTGCTGACAGTGATAAACTGATATGGGAAGCAGAGCACCGACCACTGAGTGTGAGCATATGTAGTAATGTTCCAGAATACCAAGAACCGAAATGTTTTATTACAAATGGAAATTCTCAAGAACTTGTTGAAGAAATGATGACATACCTCACAGCTATTTCATCTCATTGCCACCAAGTGATGCAGACCTATCATGCTTGGACCTTGTTTAAACTCAGACAGAAAATTGATGAAACGCTGGAAGCGGAAGCCAGAGCGACTGGAGAAAATACATCCAAGATGCATCCTTTACCAAAATTGGAGAAGAAATTTCAAGACTACCTGCAAGAGATGCCCGTCATCGGATTCAACTCTGGAAAATATGATATGAATGTAGTCAAGCGTGAACTGATGACATACCTGAAGAGACAGAATCCACTCAAGTTTGCAGTGAAGAAATCGAATAACTACATGTGCGTCTCGACAGAATCTTTCAAGTTTGTTGATATTTGCAACTACCTCGCTCCAGGATTCAGCTATGACAAGTTTTTGAAAGCATTTGGCTGCTCCGTGACGAAGGGATTTTTACCATATGAATGGATCGACAGCTTGAACAAATTGGATCAAGACCACCTACCAGACCATGAAGCCTTCTACAGTTCTCTCAAGAAAGAAAGTATATCCAATGAAGAATACCAGTACTGCCAGCATGTATGGAACGACCTGGAGATGACAACTTTCCTTGATTTTCTGATCTGGTATAATAACCGAGATGTAAAACCATTCCTTGAAGCAGTTGACAAGCAGTTTACTTTCTACCAAGAACGCCACATCGACATGTTTAAAGATGGTATCAGTGTTCCGGGTCTCACATTGAAATACCTGTTCCAGACCATGAATGATGACACTTACTTCACATTATTTAACCAGAAGAATAAAGACTTGCATCACTTGGTGAAAGATAATATCGTTGGTGGACCTTCAATTATCTTCAACCGATACCACGAGAAAGATGTTACCCGAATCAGAGAAACGAAATATGGCAAAGAAGCAAAACCATGTGGAAGTATTATAGGCTTTGATGCGAATGCATTATATCTTTGGTGCCTAATGCAAGAGATGCCAATGGGTTGGAGTATTAGACGTCGTGAAGAAAACCAGTTTAAACCAGAACATCCAATGAAGTATGGTAAAATGGCTGAACAATGGTTAGAGTTTTATCCATGAGAGATGACATCCACATCAGACATCAGTTAAACGGAGCTGAAAAAATGATTGGTCGAAGACAGTTGCCTGTTGATGGTTGGTGCAAAGAGACACAGACTGTATACCAGTTCCATGGCTGCTTCTGGCATGGACATACCTGCATTAAAGATAAGAATGGCCTTCCTATCATCCATAATGAAGTCAGAGATAAACCGATGAAAGCACTGCTACAAGACACCCGTACCAATGGAAAGTACATCACCGATCTGGGCTATAAACTTATTGAAATCTGGGAGTGTGAGTGAAGAGAGATGAAGAAGACCGATGCCACACTCAAAGCCTTCCTGAAAGAGAACTTCTCAGACAAAATAGATGGTGCGATGACAGAGAAAGAAATACTGAAAAAAGTGAAGTCCGGTGAACTGTTTGGTTTAGTCGAATGTGATATACATGTACCAGGTCACCTGAAAGAGTACTTTGAAGAGATGACACCTATCTTCAAGAATACAGATATTTCCATAGATGATATTGGTGAACACATGAAGGCCTTTGCCGAGAAGAATGGAATCATGAAGAAACCCCGTAGAAGTTTGATCGGAAGCTATGGAGAGGAAAAAAATGTTATTTGCAACCCCTTTACTGCAGTGGTATCTCCAGCATGGTATTGAAGTTGATCACGTCTATCAAGTTATCCAATATAAACCAAGAAGATGTTTTGAAAAATTTGGAGATGAAGTATCTGAAGCAAGAAGACAAGGAGATGTTGACCCTGACAAGTCGATCGTTGCCGACACCATGAAGCTGTTGGGAAATTCTGGATATGGCAAAACCATCACCAACAAAGAGAAGCATCGACGTGTGTGCTATTGCGACGACGAAGAAGTTACCAAAGCTGTAAATGGCATGTCCTTCAGAGCCTTGAATCCATTAGATGAAACATTATATGAAGTCGAACTCAACAAGAAGACCATCAAGTTGGATCTGCCACTTCACATCGGATTCTTTGTTTACCAGTATGCGAAACTCCGGATGCTTCAGTTCTATTATGATGTCATCGATACTTTTATCAACCGCCAAGATTTCGAATATGCTGAAATGGACACAGATTCTGCATATATATGTACTTCGTCACCAGCCATAGATGAATTAGTGAAACCAGAGAAGAGAGTAGAATTTTACAAAGAGAATCACAAGTGGTTTCCATCAGAGTGTTGTGATTTCCACAGAGATGATTATGTGAAAACCAAATTAGAAGGCAAAGAATGGCTGTCACCCTCATGCTGCCAATAAAGAAAGCGTTTTGACAGGAGAACTCCAGGCTTGTTTAAGGTAGAATGGCAAGAAACCGGCATTGTTGGACTGTGTAGTAAAACATATTATTGTTTCGGAGCCACCAATAAATTCAGTTGTAAGGGATTCAGCAAACGCCACAATGATTTGACGAAAGACAGATATTTGCAAGTTTTGAAGACTCAACAAAGTGGATCTGGCATCAACCGAGGATTTGTGATGAATGACAACACTATGTATACCTACCAGCAGAGCAGAGATGTACTCTCATATTTCTACCCAAAACGAAGAGTTTTAGAAGATGGAGTTAGTACCATACCACTAGAGATTTAAAGAAGAAACAATTGAGTGAGTGTCATATTTTTCTACAACCTGAACCAAGTCTAGCTTTTGCCTACAAAAAAAAGTTCTATTTAGTTGACCAAAAAAATTCCTAAAAAAAAAAAAAAACCGAAATGGTTTTTAGGTGGTCTACTCAATCATATTAGGCTCATCAAATTTTTAAAGTCCTTTATGGCATTCTCTAAAGTCCTTTATGGCAGTCCTCATAAAGTCCTTTATGGCAGTCCTCATAAAGTCCTATATGGCATTCTCTGAAGTCCTTTATGGCAGTCCCCATAAAGTCCTATATGGCAAGTTTTTTCTCAAAGTAAAAAGTCCTTTATGGCAGTTTTTCTCTAAAGTCCTTTATGGCAGTTTTTCTCTAAAGTCCTTTATGGCATTCTCTAAAGTCCTTTATGGCAGTCCTCATAAAAGTCCTATATGGCATTCTCTAAAGTCCTTTATGGCAGTCCTCATAAAGTCCTATATGGCAGTCTTCAAAAAAAATTCTAAATGGCAAGTCTTACAAGGCAATACATTTTTTCTAGTGTAAAGAATTTTTCAATTTTTTTCATTTATTCTAATACAGAGAGTTTTTTCATCATTATCATCATCATCATCATGTTCCTGATATACTTTAGGCTAAACCTATTGGAAGTGGAGGATACTTCTTTACTTTTTAGTTTCATTCAAAACTTAGTTTCATTCAAAACTTTTTAGTTCCATTTATTTTTTAAAAATGTTGATTCATGGTATCTTTTAGGTTACACCTATTGGAACCAGATGATACTTCTTTATTCAAAATTTAGTTTCATTCAAAACTTTTTAGTTCCATTTATTTTAAAAACATGTTGATTCATGGTATCTTTTAGGTTACACCTATTGGAACCAGATGATACTTCTTTACTTTTTAGTTTCATTCAAAACTTTTTAGTTTCATTCAAAACTTTTTAGTTCCATTTATTTTTAAAACATGTTGATTCATGGTATCTTTTAGGTTACACCTATTGGAACCAGATGATACTTCTTTACTTTTTAGTTTCATTTCATTTTTTTTAAAGTTGATTCCTGGTGTCTTTTAGGGTACCCCTATTGTATAACCAAAGGAATAAATCATCATCATCATTACTAAGAAATTCTCTGTTGTGAATATTTAAAAGAAATGAGAAATTTTTATGATAGAAAAACTAAATTGCTAAGTTGGACATGTTGTTTTCGTTTTTTCTTTTTTGATGAACAAAATAAAATTCCCTCAAAGAGGATACGAACTGTAGGGGGTGGGAATGCACTCGAGCTATTTGACTTATCTCCATTGGACAGAGGTCTGTAGCTTGACCTGTCCCAAGCCAGTATAAAATGCAGAGGGCCATATCCTACAGTTTAAGGATCAAGATTGCAGTTTGATCGCCAAACTGACCAATCAGATCGAAGTTAATCAACCAATCAAATTTCTGTATTCTCATTGTGTTTCTTTCCCATTACTTTCTATACTAATTTTCTAAATTTTCCAACTTTAACCTATAATCCTATAGGAAACAAACACAAACCCCAACCAAGAATCAAAAACTCAATCAAAATTTGTTCAACTGGGGTGATGTTTTCAATCACGTCCGTCAAAGATATATAAGATTAGGCAAAGCATGGACTTGGCATCATTCACGATCGAACCATTGACCAGAGAAGATGTTCCGAATTGGCACCAAGCAGACTTATGCTAACGTCACCCAGTACCAGGGTGAACTGAAGATTCATCTCAGAAGATACTTTGAGGGAAAAGACCAGAAACCTTATCCTACGAAGACTGGTATTGCTCTATCTTTAGAAGAATGGAATGCCTTGAAATCTCAAATAGAAGAAGTAGATGCAGCCATCAAAACCCAACAAACAACTTTAACTGAAGACACTAAACCTACTAACCATGAAGACTTAAAAAAAACCAAATCAAGAACCACCTTTGAAGAAGAAGAAGAAGAAGATCACAGTGAGAATAACCCAACCACGACCATTGATCATTGATGAAATTGATAGTGAACTCAGGCAAGTTCGCTGGCAGCATGAACTTTGCTTGGCATATGCTCATTATGTCGAAGAGAACATTGACGCTGTAATGAAAGAAAAATGCTATGGATGTACAGTCGAGCACCCAAGTCAGATTCAGCATAATGTATGCCTAATGATGTCTGAAGAAGAGAAGATTATAACATGTTTTAGTGACGCACTTGAAAGAGTTAAGAAGAATGATGTTCATCTACTGTGGCACCATAATACTTCTGGAATGAATCCACCACCAGTACAGAAAGAGTATGAAGATATGTTCGAGAAACCTCTCACAAATGAACAGAGACGTTGTATTATGGATTTGGTGATTGAATTTATGACAATCAAGAAACCTGTTACAATTGGATTCTAATTGAAGATGTAAATAGATGTTGTAAATAGATGATTTTTTTATAAAAAGAAAAAAGAAGAAAAAAAGTATAAAATGAAGAAACAAGAAAAAAAGGTGGTAATGACGCATAAGTTATTTGATGTTTATCTTCTTGACAAATATCAAACAAACTTAAACTGTCCCCAGCCAGTAAGTCAGAGGGCCACCAATTTTAAATATTTTTTGGATGACGGTTCATATTGACCACCTCTCCAAAAGGTATAAAAGGGGGAGTAGTCCCCACGTTCAGTGGGGGGCCACCTCCCCAAAAGGTATAAAAGGGAAGTAGTACCCACATAGAACAACAAAGATGGATCCTCGTTGGAAGCATCCATTCACTTGTTTATTGTGTGGTCCCACGGGTAGTGGTAAATCATCCTTTGTAAATCGGGTTATTCAAAACATTCAAAATATTATATCACCTGTCCCAAGTCACATCATTTGGTGTTATAGTGAATGGCAACCATTATACAATACTTTACCCCAAGTAGAATTCGTAGAGGGTCTCCCTCAAGAATTAAAATCTGATAGTTTAGTCATATTGGATGATCTGATGCTCGATGCAGATGTTCGAGTGTCTAGATTATTTACTAAAGGTAGTCATCACCGTAACATTAGTGTGATCTACATTGTTCAAAATTTATTCGATAAAAATAAAGTCCATAGGACTGTAGCTCTCAATAGTCATTACATGATCTTGTTTAAAAATCCTAGGGATCGTTCTCAGATCTCACACTTGGCAGCACAGATGTATCCTGGTCATTCCAAGTTTCTGAGAGAAGTTTTCGAAGATGCCACTTCGACACCATATGGTTACATTTTAATAGATCTCAAACAAGATACTCCTGAACACATGAGATTAAGAAGTCAAATTTTTCTTGGGGAAACCCAATATGTGTACCTCCGAAAAGTATAAAAGGGGAGCAACAAGTCTGACTCGAGTCAGAAGCATGTCTGACCGTCTCAAGCGCAACATCGCTCTTCTCAAGGTTCTTATTAAATCGAAACCCGCACTTGTCAAATCCATACTAAAACATGCAGACAAAGAATTGATAACTTGTTTGTGTGACTGTGCCTCGAATATACTGAAGGGAGCAGTACCTCTGACCAAAGCTCAGAGAACCAAACTCGTTTGTCGGAAACAACTAGTGAGGGCAGTGGCAAACAAAGGTACCTCTGACAAAAAGAGGAGACAAATCTTTCAGAAAGGGGGATTCTTGGGGGCATTGCTACCTCCTGTACTATTGGGTGCTGTTAAAGGTATATTTGGATGATGGAATATGCAAAGAAGATGGCTTTGGTAGAACCAAGGTTATTGGAACGTCTACAAGAGACTCCAACACAACCGACTGAACTGGTTGTTTCATCACTGGATAGAGAAATGAGAGATATTCTCGATGCCCCTTTTCCGACGGCTGATGAAAAGATGACTCAATATAATCAAATTTTACAAAGATACTTGACATTTCAACAAAAGGTAATGGCTCCTCGACCAATTAAAGTTGAATTCGAGAAAGATAATAAAGACGAAGACATTCTCGATTCTGTACCTATGACAATGAAGAGAAAGGGCAAGTTGTTGTTGAATCGTATTAGAAGTGACCCAAATATATCTTGGAATGAGAAGGGTGAATTAGTCTACAAAGATCAAACAGTGGTAGGGTCGAATGTAACAGATCTTCTAAACGATTTACTTAGAAGACAAAAATCTTTCCAACCCAAGGAATGGGAAATGTTGGCCGAAGCTTTGAGAGATAGTAACATACCCCAAGAATTAATTGGTCATAAAGAACGTTGGGATTTTATGAAACAGGCACCGATAAAGTCGGAACCAAAACAACCAAAGAAAACAGAAACGCCAAAGTGGACCGAAAAAAGGTATAAATAGAGTTGACACTTGAACAAGGCAGTCATGGAAGCATTGTACTGTGATTCTGAAGTGCCTGGTAGTTTTGGTGGTGTAGACACTCTTCGTAGAGCGTCCAAGAAAAAAACCAAACAAGTTGCAAAATGGTTAGAGACTCAAAACACATACACTCTTCACAAACCTGTTCGTCGTACATTTCGTAGAAGAAAGGTAATAGTTAGTGGTATAGATGCACAATGGCAAGCTGACTTGGTAGATGTTTCAAACATAAGTAAATTCAACAAAAACATAAAATTTTTGTTGACATGTATTGATGTGTTTAGTAAATATGCTTGGGTGATACCATTACAAAACAAACTTGGTGATTCCATCGTGAAAGCTTTTAGTAAAATTTTCAAACAAGGTCGTAAACCAGAAAAATTACAAACTGATCAAGGCAGAGAATTTCTAAACAGAAAATTTCAGAATTTTCTCAAAGATCACAAAGTCGACTTTTTCACTACACAAAATGTGGAAACAAAATGTTCCATAGTAGAAAGATTCAAAAGAACTTTGAAAACCAAAATGTGGAAATATTTTACCAAGAACAATACACTAACGTTTCCACTTCAAAACTTGGTGAAATCATATAATCATTCTCATCAGCGCAGTATAGGTATGGCCCCCATTGCCGTGAACTTTGAAAATCAAGAAGAGGTTTGGCAAAGGTTGTATGGACAACCCATAAAACACAAGACACCCAAGTACAAAGAAGGAGACAGAGTGAGAATCAATAAAGTTAAGAAAACTTTTGAGAAAGGTTATTTGCCCAATTGGACCGAAGAGTTATTCACAGTAGTAGCCATCAAGAAAGGACGTCCAGTCACATACATGTTACAAGATGATAATGGAGAAATACTGAAAGGGTCATTCTACACTGAAGAGCTTCAGCGAGTTTCACATAAAACTATTTACAAAATCGAACACGTACTCAAGAAACGTGGTCGAGGTAAGAAAAGGGAATTGTTCGTAAAGTGGTTGGGATACCCAACTTCGTTCAATTCGTGGATCAAACAGAGTCAGCTCACCTATAAAAGGAAGTGAACCTCTGAAGTTTCTTCAGAATGGAAGAAGGATCGAACGGTTCTTGGCCTCTGTTTGGTAAATTTTTGTAAAAATTTCACAAATAATCATTTTGTATATCATCATCATTACCAGTGTCGTTAATCTCACTCTCGAAAACACAGACAGCAAGTTGTGGACTGCTCTCTTGAGTAGTAGCATAGGATATTTGTTACCAAATCCAGCCATTAAGAAAAAGTAATGTTTTATTTGACTCTACCAAGTAATAGTTCTATGAACGTGTTTCCAGAAAACACGTTGACTACGTACACCACTCAGTTATCACAACCAGTGAATCTCACGGGAGAATGGGAAGTAGGTCTGGCAGAGATTCAGTATCCAAATACTTGGTTCAATATTCGTGGAGAAGAAGCTTTCGTTACAGTGTTCTGGTCTTCGAAAAAGAATTACCGACTTACTCTCAAGGAAGGTCGTTATTCGGATCCCATTGATGTGATACGAGCTATCAATGGTGTTAAAGAATTACTCTTGCCTCGTCACGATAAGGTAGCTTTTGAACTGGATAGAGTGACTGGTAAAGTTCGTATCACGGTACGTGATGGAGTCGTGGTCACATTGAGCCCTACTCTTCAAAATATTTTGGGGTTTAATGAGTGTGTTTTTAAATCAGGAACTTACAATTCTTCCAGAGTTGCCGATGTCAACCAAGGATTTTATTCACTCTATGTATATTGTGACTTGGTTCGTGACCAAGTCGTAGGAGATACAAGAATACCACTTCTTCGTATCGTACCCGTACGTGGAAAATATGGGGATATCATCTCTAAAACATTTGAGAATGTGTATTATGTACCAGTAGAACGAAAAAATTTCAGTACTTTCCAGGTGTATATAAGGGGTGACACAGGAGCCATAGTACCATTCGAGTTCGGGAAAGTGACAGTGACACTTCATTTCAGAAATCGCAGATCTCATCATTTCACATAAACATGACTTACTGTTGTAAGTCCAAATTATATGAAGAATATTACACGAAACAAACTGGGAATGGTCTACCGGCTTTTTCTGGAGCTCAAATACAGAGAGGATATGGTTTGGGAAGTATATTGGGAGGACTGAAGAATATGGTGTTACCTTTATTGAAAACTACAGCCAGGATCGTGGGAAAACAGTTATTGAGAAAAGGAGCAGCCTTTGCCGAAGATGTCATTGAAGGGAAAAATGTAAAAAAAGGCAGCAATCAAAAGAGTCAAAGAGGCTGGTGCAGGAGCTTGGAATGAAGTGGTTGGTGGTTCAAAACCACCCGGTAGGAAAAGTATAAAAAGGCCCGCACCACGCAAAACTAGCAAATCGACAAAAAGAAGGAGAACTGTTCAGACCCAAGACCATCTCGGTGCATGATGTCTCTCATTAATGAAAAATCTTGTGAGTGTGTCAACAGCGAACTCGACTTGTTTTCCATACCGCCAACACAGACTAGTGTGGAACATGGGCAATGGGTAGAACACAGGCCTTTGGCGACTATAGGAAACAGTGGTCCAATAGAATTCCACATTGCAGGATTAGGAGATGATTATTTGAATTTGGCACAGACATACTTGTATGTTAAAGCAACGGTTGTAGATTCCAATGGGGCATCAATTGCACCCGATGCCAAAGTGGGCCCAGTCAATTTATGGATGCATTCCTTATTTAATCAAATCGATATCAGCTTGAATGAAAAACTGGTATCTCCTTCCAACAACACTTATCATTACAGAGCTTTCATAGAAACTTTGTTGAGTTATGGACCAGCTGCCAAGAAGTCACAACTGACTAATGCATTATGGTACAAGGATACGGCCGGACACATGGAAGATTTGACAGATGATAACAAGGGATTTCTTCTTCGAAAGAAATTTATAGAGAAAAGTAAAATCGTGGACATGACTGGAAGATTACATTTGGACATGTTTTTTCAAACTCGTTATTTGCTGAATGGAGTTAATGTTCATGTTAAAATGAATAGAGCCAAAGATGCTTTCGCATTGATGGCCGATGCCGCTACATACAAGATCAAAATTCTAGATGTATCCATGTTTGTTCGCAAAGAGAGACTCCAATCATTCATGAGAATGGCTCACGAGAAAGCACTAACAAAAGCAACTGCAAAATATCCTATCGAACGTGTGGAAACCAAGGTGTTTTCAGTGCCGAAAGGAAATCTGAGCATCACACAAGAAAACTTATTTTTAGGCCAACTACCTAAACGCATCGTAGTGGGATGTGTAGACAACGATGCTTTCAATGGAAACTTTTCAAAGAATCCATATAATTTCAAGAACTACAAAATCAATTACTTGGCATTGTACGTGGATGGGCAGCAGATTCCAGCCAAACCATTACAACCTAGATTCGAACAACAAGAAGTGGCCAGATGTTATGCAACTCTGTTCCAAGGAACTGGACAAATGTATGAAAATGAAGGAAACCACACCAGCCGAGAAGAGTACATAAATGGATACACCCTATTCGTATTCGACCTGACTCCAGATCTATCACATGGACAACACTTCGATCTGGTGAAGAGAGGAAACTTGAGACTAGAAGTCCATTTCGAAAACCCATTACCAACCACAATCAACGTACTGGTGTATGCAGAATTCCAGAACATCATAGAAGTGGATAAGAATAGACAAGTAATCTTCGATTACTCAACATGAACACGTTGCAGTTAGAGAATGCACTTCGATCAGATAGTTGTTTGAAGAGAATATGTTTGGGTGTATTTTCAAGAAACAAATTACCAAGAAGATTACCAGATCACAGACCAGTGGCTTTGATAGCCAACACGGATCCAGACCACAGAAAAGGAGAACATTGGGTGGCTCTCTTTGTGAGTCACCACAACGCAGAATACTTTGATTCCTATGGATTACCACCACAACACAGACCATTCGAGAATTTCCTGAAGAAGAATTCCAGATATTGGAAGTATAATACAAAACTGGTGCACTTGGTGTTCAGCTCATTTGTGCTTCGACAGCCAAAGAAGAAGGATGTCTACTAATGTGACCGTCTTCAAACTTAACAACGATATACAGATTCAACTATTCAAGAACGACGTTGGGTTCCAGTTTACCACCAGAGATTGGGAACAAGTGACCAAAGCAGTGGATATTGCAAAGAAGAGAAGTCTTGAAATAGGAGAACCCAAACCAAAAAGAGAAAGAAAACCAAAGAAGAATGAAGATAAAAAGGATTGAAGAATGTTCACTATTCCATGTTTGATCAGGATGGCACTGAATGATTATCAATCAAGAAACCAAGAAAGAAGAAATCCAAGAGACTTTGTAGAGAGAATGAGCGTTTCATTCGAAACGTATTTTCGTGATGTTCCGCCACCGGTACTAGAGCAGTTATTACGTGGAGAAGAAAAAATAAGAAAGACACCAGAACAAAGACCACCAAAACACATCAAGTATGCATTGGAGGAAAATCGTCTCAAGACATTTCAATTCATGTTACAAAGTGAAAGTGTGAAAACCCCGAATGAACTGACAAAAGCTGGATTCTTTTATTTGGGGACAGGAGACAGAACTCAATGTTTTCATTGTGGTATTATTGTTCGTTTCTGGGAAACAGAAGATGATGTTATAGAAGAACACAGAAAATATTCTCCAGACTGTTATTACATTCATAATTTACCACCTGAATTCATGGACGTTGAAAAAGAAGAAGAAATGGCCATCGAAGAAGAAATGGACACATCATTTCAAGAAGAAGAAGATTCACGGAGGACAAAATGTAGTGTGTGTTTATTAGCTGAAGCCAATGTCGCTCCGCGACCATGTAACCATTTGTGCCTGTGCAAAGACTGCTGTAAACCACTGAGAAGATGTCGAATCTGCAGAAAGACTGTTTTTGAATATCTGACAATCTACATACCATAAAAAGATGTATTTTTGTTGTTGAATAAAAGAAATTTAAATTTATATTTAGTGTTGTTATTTTTTTAAACTTTCCTTCGAAGTGCAAAGAAAAATCAAAATGAGGGATAGTAAATTAGACCTCGTACGACACATCTGTTGGGTAGATCCTCATATGAGTATATGGTGGAACTTAGCTTCATGGCCTTCATGTACACATATGGGTCCTACTTATAATTTTAATAATGGATTCTGGGTAAATTTGTCCTATAGCACTACGTGCTATTCTTAATAGGGAAATAACACGTCATGGGATCCAAAAAATGGGAACATTACTCCACTTCAAACGAACACACCCCCTCGGTATTACGTGCTACTCTTAATAGGGAAATAACACGTCATGGGATCCAAAAAAAAGGATTCTCAAAGAATTCGAAATAATACAACTTGACGGGTTTATTTGGGTATTTAAATGAGGATTCTGGGAAAATCCGACCCAGAAAATTACTCCACTTCAGTCGAATGCATCCCTTGTACCCCTTAGTACTATAGCACTACGTGCTAAACCGATAAAATGGGGAAATAAAGTCAATTTAGGTGATTTCGGGTGGATTTTGGTGATTTGGATGGATTGTCGGGTTGTTTGTGGTAATTAGATTTACTCTTCTACAAAGGAACATACCCTCAAAACATACCCCGTCTTATTGCAGAACAATTGGGTAACATAGCAATCACGTGCTACCATAGAAACCAAGATGGCGGCCTCCAGTATACAAAATGGACGACGGAAACACGTATCACCCTAACAACACGCGCTGCGCATGCGCACTCACATCACGTATCACTATGGAGATGACGTCACAACATGGCCGCTCCCGCGGGTTACCATGACAACACAACATGGCGCCACTACGTCACGTGACTATGACGTCACATGAGATCCGGCAATGAGATCCGGCAACTAACCCCTCAAAGGTACATGACATACTACTAAGGTCAACTGACTTGAACTTCATTTTTATCAACTTAAAGAGAGGTAAATGTGGGGACGGCGTCATCTATGTACGATTAATCGATTATAATCGATTATTTGCGACGATTAATCGATTCCTAAATTAAAAAATCGTGACAGCCCTAGGCTGTTATGGTAATCATATTTTTCTAAGGCCAGGAGGGCTAGTTTTCGCTCGCCCTCCCTAATTTTTTAAGGCGAGCAGTAGGCGAGTGAATAAATCGCTTTCCTGAAAATGCCAGATCTGGATGCATGCTGCAAGCCAAGAGATCCTCGGTTCGAATTCCACCAGCGGCAACCACGCTGTGTCCTTGGGCAAGGCACTTAGGGTCAAATCTCAATTGCCCTCGTGGGGGCACGGTGGCGTTGTGTACTAAAGCGTACTACACATCAATGCTAACCCTGCTTGTGCAGGGCTCAAAATAAGCAGTGTCGCGTCGCTTTTTGCTATGCAAAACTTGCAAAAAGCTACACAATGTTCAATTATGTATAGCATTTTGCGATACAAGATAATCAACTGCAGCCTATTAGGCTGCAGTTGATTATCTTGTATCGCAAAATGTAAATGAAAATTTGCGAACAAATTTGAAAACTAGCTCACTGATGCTTTACTTCTGATTGTGGAACATTCCAGGCATAACTCAGATTAACTCTCCGTCAAGCATCATTAGCAACTTCATATGTAAGATGAATTCTATTGGTTTAAATTCTTTCTGTTTTTACAACATTTTGCATAAAATGTCCATTAAAAATAACTTCAAGCCCATCAAATTAAAAATCCCAACTTCCATTTTGAGAATTCTATTAAACAACCAAGACGCCAATTGAAAATATCCAAGTCCATGCAACCCTTAAAGGCAGTTCAGTTAAAAATGTTTCTGTTTCAGATTATTTGGAAATGCCCAGAAATGGATGGAAACTATTCTATCTACTTAGAAGAATTCAATACAAAACAGCATAACATAACTCTGGTATACAAAAATAGCTATGCAATTTTTACAAAATGCTATTCATTTTTTGGAAATTTGTAGCATTTTGCTACGCAAAGAAAAAAAGTTATTTTGAGCACTGTGCTTGTGTGGAATTAGTATGTTGAGGAGTCTGACAATTGCTCGACGTTGCTCGGTTTTTCTCTCCGGGTGCACCGCTTCCTCCAACCGTAAAACTGTCCGACACGAGGTGACCTGGGCTGTCGAAAGTGTCGTTAAGCCCAATAAATAAATAAATAACTCAAGAAAAAATCTAAGTTTTTTTTTAAAGAATTGAACAGAATTATGAGAGTCAGAATGCCCAATTCCCCTCTCCTTCTGAAATCTGAAAGACACGGTGCAGGCACCTTTTCCATCTCATCGTCACTTGTTCGGCGTGGTGACTTCCGGTCCAGTCGGTTGTACAGGCATCTTGTAGATCATGCACGGACTACACCATTCGTTCCGAGTCTTGCTATAACTCAAGGTATCCATCACTCAAGTAAAATTCCAAAAGATAATGTGGTGAAAAAATCTGATAATATTTACATGCAGCTTTGCATCACTTGATATCACAAAGGGCACCACCATTATGAAACGCATATCCGACCATTTTTGCTGTTATTTTACAAACCAGAAAAAGGCTATTAAAACAGATGCAATGTCATGGGATGGTCAATCCACGACAATGTAACAAGGGCAATAACTCTCACAGAAATACCTGGAGACACTTGATTCGCACCCCATTCGTGATTTTATCACCAAAGGAATATATATTTAATTTGTAAAAATAAATTCAGACGGGTTCCTTTGAAATGTGATGACCAGAAATGGTAATGTGATAACAATAAATTCAAAGTCCAACAAGGGCAATAACTCTTAAGATATAATTGGACACAACCGGCTCGCAGTCCAACTCATGCTATTTTGCACTAAAAAGCTATGCATGCATTAAAGTTTTGGAAAATATTTTGAATAATTGAAATGTGATGACAAAAAATGGGGAAGTGGTGGGCAAGTGGATAAGTGTGCTGGTCTCTCATGCCAGAGATCCCTGGATCGAACCCCGTTCATCCCACACATCTTTACCACTATGCCAAGGAGAGACGGTAATAAATTAAGTTGCATAACTTGTTCGCCATTCCTTGTAAAACAAATAAGATTAAATAAAGAAATAAGGAAAGACGAATGGAAGGATGGGGGGGGGGGAGGACTCATGCCTGAGATCCCTGGATCGAACCCCGTTCATCCCACACATCTTTACCACTAGGCCAAGGAGAGACGGTAATCAATTAAGTTGCATAACTTGTTCGCCAATCCTTGTAAAACAAATAAGATTAAATAAAGAAATAGGAAAGACGAATGGAAGGATG
The DNA here is from genome assembly GCA_031216915.1 of Pictodentalium vernedei. NCBI lineage: Eukaryota > Metazoa > Mollusca > Scaphopoda > Dentaliida > Dentaliidae > Pictodentalium > Pictodentalium vernedei. The sequence goes on from CM062294.1 coordinate 542,013,286, forward strand.
GGGGGGGGGCATTGCAGCACTTCGTGGCGGGGGATAAAAATGGAAAATCTCGACCGACCGACCGACTGCATGAAACCTGAACCAAACCATGCATACATTTATTTATTTTATTTTATATTTTGTCTTTAAAATAACGCAGCAACTAAATATTAAACGCATTTAGTGTTTTAAACTTTTCTACAGTTTTTGTAACGAATATATAATTCCAGTATTGCGAATATGTGGACGGCCGAATGGCCGATAGGCCATTTGTCGTTTATTGTTTACTGTATATTTGGGTATTTAAAGTGCCCTGCATGTAGAGCACACATTACTATACTATGGGTAGATGTCCGCCATATTGTCCATTCCTTTCAACAATCCATCTATTTTATACCCGCAGTGGTTATGGTAGAATACGGTTTGATATTGATATTTATTCAAGCAATTAACACCTACAGAGAGGCAGATTGCGAAAAAAACAAAATGATAGCATTGTATTATAAAACATTCAAACAAGATGTGTTAAAAGTGTATAATAAACTAAAAAAATACTTATACAAGGAACAGTCATGTAGTGAGTTCGTTTTTCCTTTGTTGGAAGAAGCTCCGGATCATGTTACAGATGGGATTACATAGGTGGGGGATATTGTTTCTCATTATAAGGTTAAATTTCTCTTTTGTATTCATATACTGGAAGGTTTCGTTCTCCTTATTTATTGCTCTAAAGAGCTCTTTTCGCCTGTGGTCATAATTGATGCATTCCATAATAAAGTGAAATTCACCTTCAATCGCCCCCGAGCCACACACCTTGCAAAGTCTGCCCTCAACCGGGATAGGGGGCTGAGAGTGTCTCCCTTTCTCGATTGATAGACTATGGTTGCTGATTCGGAGTCGAGTGAAGTCGTTTCTAACTTTCCGGGAATTAGTAAGTATCAAATATGGCTCCATGTTATAGTCGTCCTTAAATAATTTATATGTCCTTAGTTTATTTTTCTTTCCATTTCTTTTGTCATCGTGAATGCTAGAAAAGAAATTAGTTTCATGACAACTCTTTAGCTCTTCTAGCATATACTTATTTTTGTGATTCCGGCCAGCATCAAGTGTTTGAGTGTCCTGTTGTATAATATTTGTCATTTTCATTTTGATAGGTTTTAGGAGATCATATTTGTTTACATCTGTATATGCCTCGCCAAGTAATGTATTAAGAGGCAACGACTCTAATTTATGCAGATATTTGACTTGGCGTACCGTGGGGTTAATGGTAACTGGATATCGGCCTAATTTATACAGATATTTGACTTGGCGTACCGTGGCGTCACTGGTAACTGGATATCGGCCTAATTCTGCGCGTACCGCATGATTAGATGAACTTTTACGCACGCCAAGTATCAATTTGCAAAATTTGATGTGTACATTTTCACAAGGGGAGGTTTGTTCAGCTTTATTAGTCAATTCCAAAGCCCATATTTCACTGCCGTAAAGTAAAATGGGCTTAATCAGTTTGTCGAATAATGAGGGGTGACATGTTGACTGAAATGAATTAATAAGGGCATACAGCGCCTTTAGGACTTTGAGGCTCAATTGATATTGAGTATTACGTAGTTTGCCAGTGGATGACATATTCAAACGAAGATAACTGACTAACTGTAGTTATTGACTAGCTCGAGTTTGGACGAGTCAAAATGGAAATCTGGAGATAGCTTCGATTTTTTTGGCCTGAAAATCATACATTTAGTTTTTTCACCATTAATACTCAGGTTGTTTAACAGAGGGTATGTCTCCAATTTTCGTAGGCAGTTTTGGAGACCTGTTGGTGAGTCGGACAGCAAGACCAGGTCATCTGCGAACAGCAGATGGTTTAATTCACAACTGTTCAATAGTATCGGACTGCAGCTTTCGTTAAGTATTTTTCCAATGTCATCTATGAATATTTTAACCCTTTACCTAACCTGAAAAGCAGACGACACTTGCAAAAATAATTCTTGAATAACTAATTTTTTGTCTCAAAAACATAGGTTATGACCCCTCGTTGGAACGAGCTCGTTCCAACGAGGGGTCATAATCTATGTTTTTGAGACAAAAAATGAAAAAAATAATGAAAATTACTTGGCGATTTTTGAGAATAGCGTTGGCCGGTTTTGGCCGTTACGTTACCTGTAAAGGGTTAACGAGAGTCTGAGAGATGTTACGGTCCTGCCTGCTGCCGGTTGTTGACAGTCCTGGTGGCCCAAGGCCTTTAATTGTTTTTGTTATATAATAGCTCGACTGATACAGGGACGATAAGGTTTGGAATGTTGCTCCATTGATTCCGATTTGTTGCAATTTGTGGAAAAGTAGAGAACGATCTACAGTGTCGAATGCCTTCCTGAAATCTACAAAAACAGCATACAATGTTTTTTTTTAATTTCTTGTATTTATTTATTGCGCTCTTCAAGATAAACGCACTATCGATCGTACCCTATCCTTTCCGAAAGCCAAGCCGATTATCACTAATCAGATTATTTTCTTCAAGAAAAGTGTTAATCCTGTTATTGATTATTTTGTTGAATAGTTCACCTAGAGTATTACTTTGGGATATAGCTCGGTAATTGTTTGGGTCGTGTCTGTCGCCTTTCTTATAAATTGTAGTAAGTATTGACTTACTCCAAGTAAGCGGATAATGGAGCGATTCAAACACTTGATTAAAAAGTTTAGTTGTTTCATCTAACATGTATGGGACAAGTAGTTTCTGTAGTGCATTAGGGATATTATCGGGATCTGTGGATTTATTGTTTTTCAGCTGCAGAATGGCACTTAGTATTTCGGGAGCTGTTATTTTGTTATTATTCATTGGGATGCGTACATCTAAATTCGTATGCACGCTAAAAACTAAAGTGTTAAAAACTACACGTGAAGTGCTGTATTTAACACTTACTAAGTGCTGAACTAGCACTTTGTTCAAGTGTAGATATCCCAGAACTTGACAGGTGTTGACAATAATACCACTTGACAAGTGTAATGTCGCGACACTTAAAAGGAAACAACGCAGATGACGCGGATCAGGCTCGAACTCTCGAGCCTGATCCGCGTCATCTGCGTTGTGGCCTTTTAATTAGGTACCCACCAAGCCCACCAAGCGCAAATCAAATTATGGACGATTCTGGAAGAACCACCAATGCTAGACACATGGGAAGTGCCATCCATTCAAGTTTCAGATGTCCGACAATTGTAATGTCTAAGTGCTTAAAGCATTGCACTTTGAGTGTTAAAATCAAACCCTAAGAGTTAGAATGGATTTAACACCTTGAAAGTGTCAGTTTTAACACTTTAGTTTTTAGTGTGTGCAGTTGATTCTTACTTTTATTAGAAGCGAATTTGTAAAACAGATCATTAAAGACGACATTAGTGAAGGTGTAGAACACGCGAGTGGTTTCCATTTGTCCTGTTTGAAAAATTAAATTTCAGTTTGCATATCAACCTTTTTCTTAACCCTTTACCTAACATGAAAAGCAGACGACACTTGCAAAAAAAATTCTTGAATAACTAAATTTTTTCATTTTTTGTCTCAAAAACATAGGTTATGACCCCTCGTTGGAACGAGCTCGTCGAGCTCGTTCCAACGAGGGGTCATAACCTATGTTTTTGAGACAAAAAATGAAAATATTTTGAAAATTAATTGGCGATTTTTGAGAATAGCGCTGGCCGGTTTTGGCCGTTACGTTGGGTAAAGGGTTAAAAGTTTTCTTTTTTCCGAAAACGCGGCTATATTTTGACGTTCAGGTACAATATGTGACGCACTGCATTATTGTGACGCACTGTGTTGTGGTGATGTACTTTATTATTGCGTACTGTATATACGGGAACAGGAGGGACGGTACCTTGGGTAAGAGGCGCAATCTTATCATGATCTGTATAGAAAGAGAAGACCTTCTTCGGTAGTCGGAATGACAGGCCTTCTAATTTATCTCGATCTGCAAGAATCGGTTTTGATTCTCTCGAACTCCTGCTGCGAGAATAATTTTTCAGTCCCTAAATAGACACCAATTTTACCCAGTACAATATGAGGAAAATTCTTTAAAAATCCTCTTCATATCACCCCTCAGAATCTTTTGATATTTGGTATTGAGCATCCTCAATGAGGCCTGATTCATATTTGGTCACATCAAAGTCCCTGGCTCCATTTTTAGGCTCCCCATAGCGAGATTTTTAATTTAGTGCATTGTGGGAAATATTTAAAAAATCTTATTCAGGTCAATCAGCCAGAATATTTTAACACTCTGTATACAGCACCCTTAATGACGTCAGAATCAATTTTCTTCAAATTAAGTTCCTCGATCCATATCATGGGCTCCTTATGGAAACACAAAATTTAACTTAGTGCAGTATGAGGAAACCTCTTTAAACATCTTCAGATCTACCGGTCAAAATCTTTTGATAGGACATACGAATGTGTACGGTCACGATTAGCCATTGTGCATAAGATAAGTATGTGATCTTAAACACCAATAAACGAATACGTTCATATATTTGATTACATTTTTGGCATAATTGAAGCTGTATCTCAAATGACTGAACGTACTCCATAATAACCATTCATTTTCACAATAGTTCCAAGTCAAGTCTTGGCTGCCAAAGTAATCAAAGGAGGAAGTGGGGTATTACTGCCGCATGTCAACCCAGAAGCCTATATTTAAGATTCCGGAGCCAAATCAGAATGTTAGCAGTCAAATTCACACTGTCTACTAACTAGGTCGGCCCTTGCTTCCAAGTTACATTCTAACAACAGCAGGCCCACTCTTAAATTGGAAAATCCGCGTACCACTTTATAAGCCGGCGGGGTCCCCTAACGAGGGGTTATGTTCAAAGTACGTACCATAGCATTAAACCCTTTACCTAGCATGGAAAGCAGACGACACTTGCAAAAACAATTCTTGAATAACTAATATTTTTCCTTTTTTATCTCAAGAACATAGGTAATGACCCCCTCGTTGGAACGAGCTCGACGAGCTCTTTCCAACGAGGGGTCATAACCTATGTTTTTGAGAAAAAAATAAAAAAAATAATGAAAATTAATTGTCGATTTTTGAGAATAGCACTTGCCGGTTTTGGCCGTTACGTTGAGTAAAGGGTTAAAAAGGGTGCTGTGAAGCTTTGAAGATTCGATCCGATGTCGATATAGATAGTGTGATTCGCGATGGAATCGGCTTCCTGGTTCGTAATTCGTATATTTTTGGGGTTTCATACATTTTTTTATCATATTGCTTCTTCGTTTTCTCGGCTTATCAACGTTTCACATTTTCAATAAAATTTTACTTATTGCTTCATAAACAACTTCAGTTAATTTGATTGTCGATTTGAAAAGAACGCTTTCTGGTTGGTTATCACCGTAAAGATCTGTGTCAAATTAATGCGGTTATGACGAATGACTGCATGCAGCTGTGACTCGTCACAGTCAAATGTACGACGTTCAAGGTGAAATTCCATTCTTCAATCCTTATAAACCTTTTTTCGAAACTGCCATCTTGGACTTTAATCTATGCAAGGTCACAGGTCGCGGGGTGTAAACAAAGCGATTTCAATGTTTATCGCGTTCAGTTCTGTGTCAGCCAAATCAACTTGTTTTGTGAAATATCGAGTTCAAATTCGTAAAACCAATGTCGTCATTAGAATTGTAAAACCAATGTCGTCATTAGAATTAACTGAAGGGGCAACCCAAGATGACGTTAAACGATGGAATATCGCAGGTTTACAGAGTTGTTTTTTACGGAGGCGAGGACTTGTTTTGAATGGCAACAAGGACACGTGTTACACGGAGTTTCCCGACTTGGGAAATCCCCGGAAGTTGTTGAAAACAGTGCCCAAGGCCATGGAGTAATGACAAAGCGTGCATTCAAACACAATTTGTGTCGAGAGGAAATAATGAAAGTTCTCATACAATACTGCTATTGCCTTAACCCTTTACCCAACGCAACGGCCAAAACCGGCCAGCGCTATTCTCAAAAATCGTAAATTTATTTTCATTATTTTTTTCATTTTTTTGTCTCAAAAACATAGGTTATGGCCCTTCGTTGGAACGAGCTCGTCGAGCTCGTTCCAACGAGGGGTCATAACTTATGTTTTTGAGACAAAAAAATGAAAAAAATTAGCTATTCAAGAATTTTTTTGCAAGTGTCGTCTGCTTTTCATGTTAGGTAAAGGGTTAAACAAATGGTAACATTGGCTAAATGTTTTTTGAATTCTCACTAATGAACGTAGTGGGGTCCGAAGCACTTCACCCACCCTCTTCCCCCATTGCTCATAACAGTTTTCTTGAAATGTTTACACCTCGCGACCCATGACCTTACACAGATTAGAGTCCAAGATGGCAGTTCCGAAAAAGGCTTATTTTTTATCTAAAAGATGTGCCATTGCAAACTGTGGTGTCATATGATAAACAAAATATGAAATTCGTGATTTGGGCACTCGATATTTATGAAACTTTTTTTTATGAATTTTCCGTTTTGCTGTGCCAGAGATGCTCTGTAAAACGGAAAATTCTTAGACTCGTTTCACAAATATCGTGGGACCACAGGTACGTGGCACAAGCTGTGAAATCGAAAGAAAAATGATATATATTTGATAGCATTTTTGAATCGATGCCGACGTGCCCCCATAATGGTATATAAATATTAACAAGGTACACAACTCGCTACCCCCCCCCCCCCCCCCCCCCCCCACTTTCCAGGTACTTACAACTTTATAAGGTTTTAAGTACACCCCACCCCACCTGAGGCCTGCGGCCTTCGGATATGCCTAAAAAATTATGCCCCCCCCCCCCTCAATAGGAAATCCTAGCTACGCCACTGAATATGATAAATACGAGCAGTTTTTAGCTCACCTGACTGAAAGTCAGGGTGAGCTTTTCTGATCACTTTTCGTCCGTCGTCCGTCGTCCGTCGTCCGGCGTGAAGGTGGTGTTTGGGTCTTTTTCTTCCAAACCACTGGCCGCATGTTAATGAAATTTCATGTGAGTAGGGGTTATATAGCGGCATTTTGATTTTTGGGCAAATTAGGTTTCGGCTCATATTGAGCAGAGGGGTGGGGCAAAAATGCTCCAATTCTTAAAAAATCTTCTTCTCAAGAACCAGCAATAGCAGAGACTTGATATTTGGTATGCAGCTTCCTTTTGAGGTGTAGACTCAAGTTTGTTCAAGAGAAGTTTGTAGGTCTATACTTGGCGATGTTATGGGAGGAGCAAAAATTTTGGCCCCACCCCAAATTTCTATTTTTTAAACCGAGAGGCCAATTTGAACCAAATTTTATGTGAGGGCTTATTGGGTCATAAGTACCTAATTTATGCAGAAATTTTTTTCCTGTAGCCCCGTGGGAACCACAGGAGCTAAAAATAGAAAAAAATTAAAACGCCTATATCTCAAAAACTGCACGGCAGTGAGAATTTTTATTTGGTGTGAAGCTTTCTTGGGACCAACAGAAAGGATTGGTAAAAAAAAATTGCTATCGGTTTTATCATAGGGTACTTTTTCGGGACTCTGAAAAAGTGCTGAGTCAGTATTTTTTAACACAGTAGGCAATGGGAAAAAAAATAAAGAATTGTTTTCTTCCAAACCACTGCTCTAAAAGCTTTCATATTTTACATATAACATCTTTGGAACATTGATTCACATATTTGTAGAAATCAAATTCCTCGGTCCATATTTGGGTTCCCTATGGGAACCCAAATGTTCAAATTAGTGCAATATGAGGGATATATTTTAAAAATCTTCTTCTTCGGATCCACAAATCAGAATCTTTTGATATTTGCTATGCATCATCCTTAGGGGGGTGAGATTGATGTTTGTTCAAGCCAAGTCCCTGAGTTCATATTTGGACTCCCTTTGGGAACCCAAATTGTAACTTAGTGCAATACGAGGTATATTCTTTTAAATCTTCTTCTTTCGCATCCACCGGTCAGAATCTTTTGATATTTGGTATACAGTATGCTTAGGGAGGTGAGATTCAAGTTTGTTCAAGTCAAGTCCTTCGGCTCATATTTGGTCTCCCTGTGGGAGCCCAAATTATAACTTAGTTCAATATGAGGAATATTCTTTAAAAAAAATTTTTTTTTCAGATCCACCAGTCAAAATCTTTTGATATTTGATGTACAGCATTCGTAGGGGGGGGGGGGGGGGGGGGCTGAGAGTGAAGTTTGTTAAAGCCAAGTCCCTTGGTTCATATTTGGGCTCACTGTAGAAGCCCAAATTATACCAAAATTTTTATTTTCCAAACCAAGAGGTCGATTTGAACCAAATTTGATATGAGGGCTTATTGGGTCACAAATACCTAATTTATGCCATAAATTGTTTTCCTGTCCCCCACGGCAACTACAGGAGCTGAAAAAATTTTTTTTTTTTTGAATGCCCATATTTCCAGAACTACATGGCACTGAGAATTTTTATACAATGTGAAGCTTCCTTAGGGCCGGGAGAAAGGAATGGTGAAAAAAATGCCATTGGTTTTATCATAAGTACTTTTCCAGGACTAAAAGTGCCGAGTCATCATTTTTTAACACTGTAGGTAATGGGAATAACGTTGAATAATCTTCTTCTCCCAAACCACTGCTTCAGAAGCTTTTGTTTTTGGGTTCCCTATGGGAGCCCACAATGTATAACTTAATTCAGTATGAGAAATATTCTTAAAAAATCTTTTTTTTCTGATACTCCTCTCAGAATCTTTTGATATTTGATTTTTAGTTTTCTTAGAAGCGGCAAATTGAAATTTGTTCAAGTTCTGGTTTATTGATAAAATTGGGCCCAGTAACCAATTCCTGCGTTGAAAGCCCTGTAAAGTGGGCAGTAATAGGCATAAACGATTGACCAAACCTGATATTATAATTATGCCTCTGTAATGATGTAGCCTTAGAAAGTGACCTTAAATTCCAATAAATAAATAGATAAATTATTGAGTACCCAATATGGGGATCTAACATATGAACACTCTGGGTTACTAAGTAGAGAAAACACTTTTATGTTGAAAAACTGATAATAACCACAAGGCAGAATCCCTTGCTATTTTGGTGATATGACTCGGCCAGTATCAGGTGAGCGCCCTCAGGCCCCGTGGGGCCTCTTGTTGTTAGTTTATTTTTACTCTTACATTCGGGATTTGTGAGCACCAAGAACATTTACAAATATGATTTGCACATTCTATTTTTATCACATGGCGACCCCAAACTGGAACTCTTTCCCGAATGCGTGCAAACACGTAACCATCTCTGGCACCAAATCATTCGCATGTAGCAAAGTCCATGTATTTTTCTGTCTCTAAAAAACATTTAAAATAATGTCCGACTCCATTGCCTGACAAGACTCACTCAAATGTTTGAAGCACATATGGGTTTTGGGTTCATTCCTTTTATTTTTGGCCACACAACAGATTGAAAAATATTTATTTCTCACCTAAATACAATAATTTCCCACTGACTGCACCTATTATTATAGCGACCCCACCCAAAACTTTGTATGTTCCAGCGATCTTTTCGACAAACTTCCATCACAGATCACTGTTATCGATGGCACACCTCCATGAAAGTCATCACGCTCAATGACCAATTTTCTCTCCTGCGAACCTGCTCTTAACAAGTCTTCCATCATTAACGTCTCCAAGATTTTACCTATTTCCTCAATTTTGATGAAACTCCTCATAGAAAGGCTAGGCATATCTAATGTCGCACACTGTTGAACTGTTCATTAAGTGAAACCCACCCAACACCCGTCGACGTCGTACCCGACACTGATCTTACATTGACACCATTCCTCAGTTGTGCAGAAAAAGTTTCACCAGTGTCCATGTAAATATTTTAACACTTTCCCCAAATTGTGATTAACATTGCCAAACCATATTATTTCGCGGAATGTGCAAGGTGGAAAGTAGGTAAATTATTGGATACAAGTTTTTTGTGCTGCATTACAGTTTGAAACATGTTTCGAAAAATTATTGATATGTGTATTTAATTTTGAAATGCTGAAAAGTTTATATCCAGAAATGTGTTCCTTGGTAACATTATGTTTTTTAAAAGTTAACTTTAAAGAGGAATCACTTATATGAGTTTCTGAAATACTTGGAGAGTTAATTGGTATAATTTTATTACGTACAAGCTCCTTCGGAAGTTTTCTCAGAACAAGTTTCAGTTTACCTGGTGAGTGGTGATGAATAAGAAATTATATATTTTTCATTTTCACACATTTATTGAGAGTCTTTAGGAATATTAACAGCACTTCGACGGTGCTTAATTTTAAAACACTGCCTGCCATGAGGGCGTCCCATTTTTTTTTTTGTATTTTCTTTCTTTTATTCATATTCACAAAAATAATATGATGGCTCTTTCTGAACATAAGCAAATGATATATGATAGTTGACGATTTTTTTACAGATGACCGATATGAAATTACAGCTGGATTTTCTTTGACATTATCACATAAACAAACTGAAGTAGTGAATGTTTTGTACACAGTTGTATACTTACTTGTAAAGTCGATTATTTTTAAAGTGATTCATTTATTTTTTTCAGTTTGGCCAACAACGCTCCATATTGATCTTTTCAACATCACATAATTTTTATATTCTAAAACGTAAAAAAGGTATTTTACAACTTGTGCTTTGTCTAAACATGACAACCAGTACGTTATAATACGACGTCAATTCAGATCACTGAAATAAATTTACTGTTAACCCTTTACCCAACGTAACGACCAAAATCGGCCAGCGCTATTCACAAAAATCGCCAATTAATTTTTATTTTTTTCATTTTTTGTCTCAAAAACATAGGTTATGACCCCTCTTTGGAACGAGCTCGTCGAGCTCGTTCAAAAGAGGGGTCATAACCTATGTTTTTGAGACAAAAAATGAAAAAAATAGTTATTCAAGAATTTTGTTTGCAAGTGTCGTCTGCTTTTCATGTTAGGTAAAGGGTTAAACTATTAGACGCTTGTTTACAATCAATATGAATGAACTCTAAAATATTGGTAGCGATCAGATCCGACAACCCGAAACGTAAAGTTACGTTTATTTACCCCATTTTCTTCTTTCTGTAAACAACTGAAAGAGAAGAAATCTGAAAACCGGAAGAGAAAAATAGAGCGTAGGAACATTAATAAATACAAAATAATTCCACATTAATCTCTTTGAATTAATTATTTATTTCGAAAATCTACGTGAAATTCATAGGAAATATGGATTAACATTATCCTAGTTAGCTGTTTGCCTACTTTGTCGACTTAGTCGATTTCGGTTAAGTTAATATATATCTGTGGATGTTTTCCTATTTTTTAGCGCTATATGGTTACTTCCGTCGCCACCTTTCAGGAAGAAAATTTATCACATTTCAAGTTTCGATTTTATCTAAGATCACCAGGGAGACGACTCCTGGTAGACATATCTGAAAGATAGAATGCAAGTCTGTCCACCAGTAGAGCGTTTTATTTCCTTCGATCATCTTTCCGTCTTCCAGAAACATTGAAATGGTGTGTTTGTTTACTAATTTCGTGAACTGCCATATTTTTGCTCAGCGAAATTGTCAAAATGTCAAATTCAAGCTCACCTGACTGAAAGTCGGAGGGGGGGGGGGGGGGGGGGCTTAAGTGGTCACTTTCTGCCCGTCGTACGTCTATGCGTCCGTCCATTCGTCGTCCGTCTGGTGTGAACTTTACATTATCGACTTTCATAAACCACTGGACAAAATTGAACCAAATTTGATTTGCATGTTCCTTATCATATGTCAATTTAAGTTTGTCCAAATAAAGTTGCCACGCCCACTGGGCACCACAAGGGGCATTATTCTGATAACACCCGGAAATTGTTTTCCAAAATTAAAAAAATCTTCTTTTCCAGAACCATCAATTAGGATTTTCTGATATTTGGTATATAACATCTCCGGGAGGGGGGGGGGGGGGGGGGGGTTCAGATTCAAGTTTGTTCAAATCGAGTCCCTGGGGTAATATTTGGGTTCCATATGGGAGCCCGAATTTTAGCTTATTGCAATATGAGGAAATTTCTTTAAAAATCTTCTTCAGATCCACCAATCAGAATGTTTTCATATTTGGTATACAACATATCTAGGGGGTATGATTTAAGTTTGTTCAAATCGGGTCCCTGGGTTAGTATTTGGGCTCTCTATTGGCGCCCAACTTTTAACTTAGTTCAATAGGAGGGAATTTCTTTGAAAATATTCTTCTTCAGATCAACCGGTCAGAATCCTTTCATCATCTCCAGGAGGGTCAGATTCAAGTTTGTTCACATCTGGTCCTTGGGTTAATATTTGGGCTCTCTATTGGCACCCAAATTTTGACTTAGTGCAATATGAGGGAATTTCTTCAACATTTTTTCAGAACTTTGTTTATGTGAGAACTTAACAATAGGTAACGGATTTCAATTCTTTTTGGTATATGTCTCTATAGCAATAATATCTACCTCAGGTTCGATGACCAGCCATATCCGATGAAAATTTTGGAAGTTATTGACCTTTGTTAAGAAATATTCCATGCAGAAACAAATTTCACTCCTGTAACTCAACTCCCCCCCCCCCCCCCCCCCCCGTTAGGGTTTTTTTCTTTACCTCAAGGAGAAAAAAAGTTGACTCCATCCTACCCCCCCCCCCCGTCAGTTAGGCAATTTCTTCCTTACTCCAATAATTGTGTGCAATTTGACAAAGCCTAACGGAAGTATGATGCAAAGCCAAGTGGAGCTCTTGTTTAGTATGTTGACAATTGCAGATCTTGATAGAGCACTAGACTGTACAGAATAGAAATTAAGTCACAAAGAACAAATGAAAGGGCACAATGGTTTTAAAGTTTAACATTCTCAGTGTAGAATACAAGAGTTTCGTTTTGAGGAATTTTACTCGCTGGTCTAATGTACTTTCCTGTAATGCTCTGTTGAAAAAAGCTCAGACAGCCCTTTTATGTTTCCATTAGTGTATAACATCAAAATATTTCTTGACAATATCAAAAAAAAAAAGAAAAGAAAAAAGTTAGGTCCTCTTTAAAAATAGCTTGACAGTACCAGTTCGTGTAAACTATTCTGCTATGTATCGGAGGCCTAATATATAAGCTACGAAAAAATCCCAATTCTTTTAGGTGATTAATAGGCAAACAAAACAGCTGTTTATCCATTTTGTGCAGGTCTGAAATAATTCCCTGGGGTAACCAGAATTCTCCCAAAATTAAGAAATGAATTCAAGGAATAAAATTATTAATAAAAGAAAATGGGTTAAAATATTCTTTGGATAACTCTAGAACTTACTTTCCTTGGTACTGAATGTTTATTCATTTTATTTTCATCCTTTATAATATGAAAAGCAGACGACACTTACAAAATTCTTGAATAACTGATTTTTTAATTTTTTTGTCTCAAAAACATAGGTTATGTCCCTCATTGGAACGAGCTCGTCGAGCTCGTTCTAATGAGGGGTCATAACCTATGTTTTTGAGACAAAGAATTAAAAAAATATTGAAAATTAATCGGCGATTTTTGTGAATAGCGCTGGCCGTTTTTCGCCGTTACGTTGGGTAAATGGTTAATATTATGTCAACGAGGACGTTTTATGCAAAAAGTTGAGAAAAATTATAATCAAGCACCAAAACTTACCACTTACATTACATTGAGAGTAGATTACCACTGGCGCACTCGTGGAGTGGATATACCACGCAGACAATAATTGTCAATACCGGTGATAACACATAGGGAAAGCACAGTTTTAGCCAATGAACCTCTGGATTTAACCTGGAGGTACATTACCCGAAAGTTTGCTTGTCATTCTTATGCCTTTTCAGGGTCAAGTTTGTTGCCTTAGTGGAACTCAACGTGTATTCTAGTGGTAATTCACTCTCCGTGCATGTAGCTTGTCATAGTCATCGACAGGCGCAATTTGCATGTTTAACATTATAAATTATTGTGATGAATATAACAATAACATGATTTTGGAGGGCATTATGGTTCATTTACGGCCCTGCAGCAATGATGAACAGCCCGAGGGTTTATTAAAGGCCCGAGACGAAGTCGAGGGCCGTTAATAAGCCCAAGGGCTGTTCATCATTGCTGCAGGACCGCTAATGAATCATGATGCCTGACAACAATTATGTTATATTACCACTCCCCGTTACAGCTAACCGGACGAGGGAATTGCTGGAAGAAATAATCACTAAAGTCGGTTCGATATTTCTCTTTCGATCGTGCGTTCGACTTCAGTTCAGAAATACAAAGGGACTTCATCCGAATGGGAGTAATTCATTAGACCATGGAATCTAAAAATAGCCGGGCCGCGGGCCGCTAATGGCTATTTATACCATTATCCGCCCGCGGCCCTGCTTCGTCGAATGACGTCCCTGAAATTATGGAGTTTTAACAGCCCTCCAAAATCATGTTAATCTACTAGTAACTTATAGATTTAGTGGTAATAATTGACGGTAACATGGCCTGGGGTTTGCGGCTCGGAGTTTATGTTCAACCGAGACGCGAGCCACAAACCTCTGACCATGTTACCGTCAACTCATCACAATAACGTATATGTTTCAATAGATACTACCCATAGTCCAAAACCTACATCGTGAAACACGAGAGGCTTATTTACTAAACTTGTGATCGATAAGTTGCCTTCTTGAAGGCAACTTTTAACAATCACAGGTTTAGTAAATAAACCTCTCGTGTCTCCCACGACGGCACTGGATAAATAATCAATAAACGAGGTAAACTCATTCCATCTCGGTTCGAATCGTAAATCGGTTTGTAACTTAAACAAAACTTCACCCGAAACACCGTTTGCAGCACGCGTGAAAAATCAAAAACAATGGAGCGGCTTGCTCTAGTCTCTCCGTTGATGAAGCAATTACGAAACGGGCGACGTCATTTCAAATATTTCGCGTTGTGACGTCAGACGGTAACATTTGCTACTGGAGCCGTAAACATAAAAGATACTACGCCTGCTCTCATCCAATCAAAGGGCGAGGATTTTACTCTTATTGAAACATAAGTTATTCTGTTTGTTGACAGGGGACATGGTCTCACGTTTTCTGTATGAACCGAGGCGTTAGCCGAGAATATATATGTTTCTTGTAGGGAACGTGAGTCCATGCCCCCCCCCCCCCCCCCCCAACAAACAGAATAACGTATTTGTCCCGTTCTTACATAAATCGCTTCATTCGAATCATTTTAAAATTTGTTGTTGTACAGCGAATATTAGAAAGCAGACGTTGTTTCTGTAAGGTGTAAACTTTTATCATAACAGACTGGAGTAATTTCCCTTTATTCAATGTTTCGTACGCAATCAACGGGGCGAGATACTCTTGATTCGTTTCAGTTTATGTTACAGTAAAAGGTCTCTTACAACCGGTCGTGCGTGCTTCTACGAGCGGTTTGCGTGCAAAAAATTGGCCAAGTAGTAAGATACACGCACGTGGAACGTACTTTTTCTTTTTTTTGGTGGACGCAAACACGACGCAAAGCACGCACCCCGAAAACTGGCCGTCCAGTTTTTCACTACGACCTGTCTGCGACAATTGGAACGCCTGGAGCACGCTCGTAGCACGCAAGACAAAAGTACTGAGTAAGTGCGCTAGGCGTGCGTGTAACGCAGGAAAAGCATGCAGAAATTCCGGGGTATTTTACCACGAAGACGTACTTACCACGCAAGAGACTCGAACGTTCAAATTGCTTTCAATGTACGTGTTAACAAAAAGGGGGGGGGGGGGGGGGGGGGGTGAGCGCACTTCCTCCGTGCGTTTATCTTACTTTCAAAGTGCGTGGCGAGTACTACTACCGTACTTGTGAAGTGCGTCACACGAAGACGACGCACGTGACCAGCACGATAAAAGTGCGTCACAAGTACTTGCTTAGGTGCATCGTGCACCTATATCAAAGCTGATAGGAACAGTCTGCTCTCAGTTCAAAGTCGACGTCGGCAGTGTGCACAATGGCTCCAAAGACAAAGGTAGCTAGCAGAAAAAGGAAGAAGAACAAGGATGATGAAACAGAAGAAAGAAGGAGAAGTGAAGAGAGGGAAAGACAAGCAGCTGAAATGAGCTCGACAAGCTCGTTCCAATGAGGGGCCATAAGCTATGTTTTTGAAGGAAAAACTGTAGAAATAAAATTTATTATTTTTTTTTTTGAATTTTTACTTCCAAAACATAGTTTATTACCCCTCACTGGAACAAGTTGTACAAGCTCGCTCCAATGAGGGATCATAAACTGTGTTTCGGAATTAAAAATTGAAACTTTTTAGTTTTTCAGCAAACAATATTTTAAATGTCGTCTGCTAATGGTGTTAGACAGGAGAGGTGTTCATGTTCCACAGGTGTTCATGGAACATGAACACCCGGTCGATCAATAGACTTCTATTGTTTGACCGGGTGTTCACGACCCATGAACACCCGAAAAACACAAAAGAGTTAGTGTGTAAATGTAAATATATCCTAAAAGCAATGCTATACACAGTGTCAGTGATCATTAATCTTACCTGGGACCCTTGGTGATACGGGGAGCTACACGCTGAAGCACCTCAGCAAACACGTTCCTATCCATACGAATGAACCCAAAGTAGTCTCCAGCAGACTGTTCGTCAAGCTCCTGGAACAGCGTCTATTACTGGCCAAACAGAGGCCTTCTGGTCAGCCATGGCTTCACCCAATAACGCCTCCTTCTTCTTTGCCTCTTTTGCAGGCGATCCCGAGCAACCACTGCCAGCATTGCGTCACGATCTTCGGCCTCCTCTAGCATTAGCAGCTGTAGAAGTCGATGGCGCATCCTTCTTGGAAGTGCCATTTTGGAAGCCAAAACAGTGAATGATGAAGAGACTCGGTGCTCCCTTTTATATTTGTTTGATTATCCGTGCATTCCACCAATTTTACGCACGAGTGTCGTGCTTAACACTTCCGTGCTCATTACGTTTCTCTTACGTTTCTCTTCGTGAGTACGATTTCTGAAAACGTACGCTTCACTTGCAATACACGTACGATTATCTCACTGTGTGCGACACAAGTACAGATCGTACGTGCTCCTTACTTCTTTCTACTTCCAAAAAGGCGTACAGACCACTTGCGGGCCCCACGTTTAGAGCACGACACACCTACTCATAAAGTACTCACTACTTACGTCCGCTGCGATTTAATTTTCATCCTGCGACAACGCTACGCCTGACGAGAACTCCGAGGACGCACGATCTCTAAGCACGCACGACGGGTTGTAAGAGACCTTTAAGGAGCAGTACGATCTGTACTTGTGTCGCACACAGTGAGATAATCGTACGTGTATTGCAAGTGAAGCGTACGTTTTCAGAAATCGTACTCACGAAGAGAAACGTAAGAGAAACGTAATGAACACGGAAGTGTTAAGCACGACACTCGTGCGTAAAATTGGTGGAATGCACGGATAATCAAACAAATATAAAAGGGAGCACCGAGTCTCTTCATCATTCACTGTTTTGGCTTCCAAAATGGCACTTCCAAGAAGGATGCGCCATCGACTTCTACAGCTGCTAATGCTAGAGGAGGCCGAAGATCGTGACGCAATGCTGGCAGTGGTTGCTCGGGATCGCCTGCAAAAGAGGCAAAGAAGAAGGAGGCGTTATTGGGTGAAGCCATGGCTGACCAGAAGGCCTCTGTTTGGCCAGTAATAGACGCTGTTCCAGGAGCTTGACGAACAGTCTGCTGGAGACTACTTTGGGTTCATTCGTATGGATAGGAACGTGTTTGCTGAGGTGCTTCAGCGTGTAGCTCCCCGTATCACCAAGGGTCCCATGTAAGATTAATGATCACTGACACTGTGTATAGCATTGCTTTTAGGATATATTTACATTTACACACTAACTCTTTTGTGTTTTTCGGGTGTTCATGGGTCGTGAACACCCGGTCAAGCAATAGAAGTCTATTGATCGACCGGGTGTTCATGTTCCATGAACACCTGTGGAACATGAACACCTCTCCTGTCTAACACCATTAGCAGACGACATTTAAAATATTGTTTGCTGAAAAACTAAAAAGTTTCAATTTTTAATTCCGAAACACAGTTTATGATCCCTCATTGGAGCGAGCTTGTACAACTTGTTCCAGTGAGGGGTAATAAACTATGTTTTGGAAGCAAAAATTCAAAAAAAAAAATAATTAATTTTATTTCTACAGTTTTTCCTTCAAAAACATAGCTTATGGCCCCTCATTGGAGCGAGCTTGTCGAGCTCATTTCAGCTGCTTGTCTTTCCCTCTCTTCACTTCTCCTTCTTTCTTCTGTTTCATCATCCTTGTTCTTCTTCCTTTTTCTGCTAGCTACCTTTGTCTTTGGAGCCATTGTGCACACTGCCGACGTCGACTTTGAACTGAGAGCAGACTGTTCGTATCAGCTTTGATATAGGTGCACGATGCACCTAAGCAAGTACTTGTGACGCACTTTTATCGTGCTGGTCTCGTGCGTCGTCTTCGTGTGACGCACTTCACAAGTACGGTAGTAGTACTCGCCACGCACTTTGAAAGTAAGATAAACGCACGGAGGAAGTGCGCTCACCCCCCCCCCCCCTTTTTTTTTGTTAACACGTACATTGAAAGCAATTTGAACGTTCGAGTCTCTTGCGTGGTAAGTACGTCTTCGTGGTAAAATACCCCGGAATTTCTGCATGCTTTTCCTGCGTTACACGCACGCCTAGCGCACTTACTCAGTAATTTTGTCTTGCGTGCTACGAGCGTGCTCCAGGCGTTCTAATTGTCGCAGACAGGTCGTAGTGAAAAACTGGCCGGCCAGTTTTCGGGGTGCGTGCTTTGCGTCGTGTTTGCGTCCACCAAAAAAAGTACGTTCCACGTGCGTGTATCTTATTACTTGGCCAATTCTTTGCACGCAAACCGCTCGTAGAAGCACGCACGACCGGTTGTAAGAGACCTTTTACTTCTTTCTACTTCCAAAAAGGCGTACAGACCACTTGCGGGCCCCACGTTTAGAGCACGACACACCTACTCATAAAGTACTCACTACTTACGTCCGCTGCGATTTAATTTTCATCCTGCGACAACGCTACGCCTGACGAGAACTCCGAGGACGCACGATCTCTAAGCACGCACGACGGGTTGTAAGAGACCTTTAAATTAATGAAAAGAGACCTTATAATCTAATGGGTTTCATAAATAATTACCCATGTTTACATAACTAATTACTTTGTACGTAATAACGGTACTTTTGTGTGTATTTTACTTCAGTTAAATGTATTTGTATCAGCGGATTTCAAGTGAAAAAAGACATTGCGATGAACCATTGCACATGGCAACGAGACGCTTTCCTTGACAGTGGGCATAAGAATCGCTGACAGTAGACATATGCGCGTGTCTGGCGACATAAAATAAAATCAACGAGGCATTGAGCAATCACTGCAAGGTATTGCGATTGGTATCGGGACATATATCAATTCACTTGTACTCGGCATTACGACCATTACAATTTCTCATCTTGAAACTCAGTGTAATTTTATTAAAGCATTTCAAAACAACCATTGTTATATTCAGACAAGTTTACAAGTAAGTAACCTGTTCATTGGCAAGCGGAACGTGCATATTTGTGAAGTACCATTTAACTTGTCTGAAATAAAAACTAGTTCAGTTTCTTGGAATTGAATTTGCGTCAACAGCATCATGAGTATCGTGAGTATTTCCAACTTTAGTAGGCTTTATTAATGCCAGATTCATGGCTTATCGTTTTTTGTTGGAATGCTCTCTTCAAGAGAGCTTTCCATTAAATAATAAGAAGGGAGATTACTGTGACCTGTACATACAATTTGCTTATATGCATATTATATATGTAATTTGTTGTAGACTCACCCCTGGAGTTTAGAAAGAGAAAGCAATTCACAACCACATGGAAATACACGAAAAAACATGGTACATATTGTGAAACTCATAGTACCGGTACTGTGAATCACAAATACAGACAGAGAATTCAACTGGGACACGATACGATTGAAAAGGTTTAGTAATAAATAAACAAATAAATGAAAATGAGAATTAAATCAAATTAACTGAAAAAGAAGATTCAAATGAAAACATAAAAAAATTAAATGTGGGTTTTGTCCGTCTTTCAGCTTTCCGTTTTGTCCACAAGGGGTTGTGTCCTGAGATGTCTTGGTCCGTAGTGGATTTTGTCATACAGGCTATAAGTTCTATGTGACATCTATGTAGTTACTTGCGGTATGTGTGTGGTTCTATATACAGTGCGCAGAGAGTGTATTTTAACAAAATCAGCCGTGGAGTGGAGTTATCACCCAAAAGTATCACTTTAAAATTCTGCACATATGGACAAAAAACACAAGCAGTGTTTCAGCCAATGGACCTCCGGGTTAAACCCGGAGGCCCATTGGCTGGAACTTTGCTGGTGCTTGTTATGCTTTTCAACTCCGCGGGTGATTTAGTGATAGTACACTCAACACGAACTGCAGTTCTACGCATAATGATTTTCTATGTTGTTCTGTGTGGTAATTAGTCGCACCGAAAACTTTATTCAAGTACCGGTACATGTAATGAGCGAAGACTATAGCAATAAGCATACAATAACTTTTTCCATACTTCATCGATAAATACTCCACGCTGAACCCTACCACAGTTTCAAACAACCACAAACTCAACTGTCTTTCTTTTAACAAAATGTACGTCACCTGCAATATCTCGACCAATCCCATGCCGATTATGAAAGAAATGACACGTGCCTTTTGTTTATTTACACATATTGCGTCATTGCGTGTCTTCATGCGCGGTCTATATTTATTTCAGTTTTGTCGATTTCTCATTGATTCAAGACGTATTTTACTCTGACCTCCGTACTCTGGGGATAATGTTACCTGCGGCACGCGCAAACCGCAAGGATATGCATGGTAATTTAGTAAAATAAGAAGTGATTCACTAAATTGTTTCGTTGTTTCCATTTTGATTCTGATTCGACGATGATGTCGACATCGGGCCCTTGATATCCATAACTATTAACGCCAAACATTCCTTTTACGCTAGTGTTCAATCGATTACCAAAAATGATCGGTGACCGATTACCGGTTATTTGATCTCACAATCAGCCGATTCTGATGCCGATTCCGATTGCAATACCATGCACTACTAGACAAGTCGAGGCTCGAAAGAACTACGTTAAACTGAACATTTTCACAGTGTTAAACTCTCTTGTCTGGGGTTGCAATAAAAGTACCAGTTGCGCACACTTTTGCGGTAAACGTGGCTCTCCGAGCCACATTTACCGCCCAAGTGTGTGCGACTGGTAATATTACTGCGATCTGAGTCAATGGAGTGCAACCTTCACTTTTCGGGTATGAACTGGCGATTGCCGTAAGTACTCTCTATTGTAAGCTTTACATGCCGTTTAACTTGTATATCCCGTAAAAGGGCGTCTAGAGAGATTAAGAATACACATTGTGATTGTTTCTCAACTTTATTTTACATTAACCATTGAACAATTGCGGAAGATAATAAAATGCGGTTAATGAATCATCACAAAATGCTTGGCAACAATCGGTTGAACCGATGTTCCAGGAGCCGTTGCGTTTGGCATCCGATAGCCAACAATCGACCGATTGTGGTGGTCGGTTCCGATCATCGGTTGAACACTACATTGCGCAAAATTGTATGCAGGCGCGTGGCCAGGTATTTGTATTATAAGGGGCGTGGGCACATGCATCTATTAGGGTGGGGTGGGGGCTTTTATGTCGTACAGGCACATCACGAAGATCGAAGTCTTGAATTGTGGAAAGGTTTGAAGGTGGCGTCCCTCTCGCGTTGGTGGGACCTGGGATTTGGAGTATATATTTAAAAACTGTCAAATATATGTCCTAAATGAAGACGTTTTGGGCATATATTTGACATTTTTTTGAATGAATGAATAAACGTCAAGCGTGGTATATTAACTATAGTAAATTAGTTGAAGTCCAATGCAGATCATAGAATTCAGGATTTTTATGGGGCCCCGTTAGGATATGAGGAAGGCGTCGACTCATCCATGTCCCTGGCTACACCACTTAACCCTTTCCCTAACGAATCGCCCGCATTTGCAAATTCAGCAGTTGAAAGAAAGAAATTTTTCAAAATATTTCAAAACCACATCATGTGACCCCTTATTGGAACGAGCTCATCGAGCTCGTTCCAATGAGGGGTCACATGATATAGTTTTGTTGAATTTTTGTTTTAATTTTTAGAAATAGTAATTAAAATAATAAATTTTGATATCGTCTGCGTTGGGTAAAGGGTTGATGTATGCATACTGTTTTGAAAGGGTTAAGATGCATAAACGTAAGGAGTCGTTTTTGGTGGTCTAGTTAAAATATATTTATTTTCCAGGTGGAAGCAGTTTGGAATGTTGACTGGGTATTAACCCAAAATGGCAAGTGCAATCATATCTCGGGAGAGCATCATCTGTCCTGTGTGCGTTGATGTATATAAGAACCCAAGAATTCTGCCATGTGGACACAGTCTTTGCTTTTTGTGCATCAATCAACTCATTTCAAGCAGCCTCAGTGACGAAATCTGCGAACTATTTCATTGTCCATCATGCCGCGCAGCAGTTGAAATTCCACCTGATATACCTGGTCGGGAAAGGGCGGATTATTTTGCAAGAAATCACATCCTGCACTCTCTTGTCTCGGAATATGTGGAGACTGGCCACACTGAAGTAAACGTAAGTCGGGATAAACCTTCCGTATGCGTTTCTCACAATGAAGATATTAAACTCTACTGTGAAGATCATACTGTTGCTCTCTGTAGTATTTGTGTATGTCTGGAACATAGACAGTGTGAAACGGTCGTAACGCTAGAAGATGCTATGAAAAAATTAATACCCGCAGTCAGAGAAGTTGTAGATAAAATCAATGTAGTGCAGAAACGCACTCATGTCCTTAAAGAAAATCTTGATTCATTTGGCGTAATGTTGCATTCATCGTTTGCTTTATGTCAACGGGAAATAGACGCAACGTGTGAAAAGGTAATCAAAAGAGCATTAGCGCGAAAAGTAGAACTTAATGCTATTTTGAATAAAAAACTAGAACATGAAGAAAGTGAGTTGACAAAACAAAATATTTCTGTTCACGAACTCTTGGACGACCTTGGTCACGTCAAGTCTCTTTATGAAAAACCGCCATCAGAGATAAGTGGATTAATAGCCTTACTGAACAATCCAAGTAATATCGACGAACGATTCGAGAGTTGGGAGAAAAACATCAGGGATATGTACGACAGCGCTCCCCAAGCCGTGAGGATGTATTTCAAACCTAACAATAGGATTGAAGAATTTCTCAGATTTACGCAGGACTTTGGTGAGGTTGGCAAAACGGAAGCAACAAAGTTCTCCGCGCCATTAAAAATGGATCTGCCTTCGGCATCTTCTAGTATTGAAGACATCGCTTCATCGACCCGAATTGAAAATGTAGAAGATACACGGAAGCCGAGTACCATCACTGCAGATGGACTATCGCTTATCAACCAACACCAACATTGTACCAACAGTTACCCCGTAGTATCATTCTACGATGAAACCCATGTTGTTGTGTGCTTCGAAAGTTCCACGAAATTAATGCTTGTCAATGTTGATGATTACGCTGTTGAAAAAGAATTTGACTTGCCGTTTGAACCCTGGGATATTACTGTTTACGAACATTTTGCAGCTCTCACTCATTCGGATGTTAAAACAATATCAGTTTTCAAATTGCCATCAATGAGTTTAAAGCGTGTTTTTACGACAACTCGCAGATGTAATGGAATAGATAGATTTAATAACAAGTTCGTGATCTCGTGTTTTTATGATGGACGCATTCAGTTACTTTCGAACAAAGGAAAACTGTTAGTTGAAACGGGTAAAATCTTCCAGTCTCCAGATTGTGTCTCAGTTTCCGAGGGAGACGGTTGTATTTACGTATCCGACACGACCAGTCATTCAATACATTGTTTAAACAGTCGTTTAAGCCGCAAATGGGAGTTTGAACGAGATTTGCTTACCTACCCTCGCGGTCTATACGCCCGCCACTCTGGTAATGTCATAGTTTCTTGTATGTGGACAAACAAGATTGTTGAACTGGACAGATACGGAAAATTTATAAGAATTATTTCGGATGAGAAATGTGAGCTTCTGAAACCGAGAACTCTGTCTCTGAATACGACGGAGAACCGAATGCTTGTTTGTGAGCGCGGTGGGTGTATAAAACTCTTCTCTTTTGAATGAAAACGAGGATTCTTTAACTCGTTGAATCCCAACACGAAAGGCAGACGACACTTTCAAACAAAATTCTTTAATAACTATATTTTTCATTTTCTGCGTCAAAAACATAGCTTACGACCCTTCATTGGAACGAGCTCAGTGAGCTCGTTCCAATGAGGGGGCGTAAGCTAAGTTTTTGAGACAAAAAATGAAAACATAATGAACATTGACTGGTGATTTTTGTGAATAGCGTTGGTCGGTTTTGGTCGTTACATTGAGTAAAGGATCAAGTAACATAACATTAGCTAACATTTATTAGCCTAAAATACCATCTAGGACAGTAAGTAACATGGACAATAATATTACTCCAAAAATGTCTATTTTATTCAACAATTTTCCCTGATCAGAGTACTATATTTTATTAATTTGATTTGCGAAAGAACATGGAGATATGAATTTCTCGTACACTTCACCAACCATATCACAATTGTATGGCGGAAAATTCTCGGATCACGCTGCAGATTTTTTTGGCACAAACTGGTGGTCCTATTTTCAAATAGAAATTTGAATTACTCAGATGGGGGCGCAGCGGCTTAGTAGGTGGAGATGCAGGCTGCAAGCCGAGAGGTCATCGGTTCGAATCCCACCTGTGGCAACCGCGCTGTGTCCTTGGGCAAGACACTTAATCCCATTGCCCACGTGGGGGGGGGGGGGGGGGGGGGGGGGGGGGGGGGGGGGGCACGGTGGCGTATGACAATTGCTCGGTGGTTCTCTCCGGGTACTACGGCTTCCTCCACCCGTAAAACTGTCCTACACGAGGTGACCCTGGCTGTTGACAGTGTCGTTAAATCCCAATAAATAAATGAATTTCTCAGATTTACTCAGGTCAGTAAAACCGTCGATCTGACTGTTGATAAAAAAAACCTACTAGTTCTCATCAAAGCTCGGAATAATGTGTATACTCCATAGGCAAATGGTATTCGTTTACTATTTTTTCCCCCCGAAGTTATTTTCACAGTGAGTACATATCCTGTCGATAACAGGCTCCAGTGGTTTTTAACTGGTAGAGTGGTGAAAGCCCATTTTTTGGCTTTATACCGAAGTGTAGGTGCTGCAACCTAAATGCATCATTTTTGGTGGATGAGCTTCATATTACCTTTGAAGTTAAATAATTTTGTCTGTTAGGATTTGCCTTGTTACATTTCATGAGAGAGTGCCTATAGGCACTCTCTCATGAATTGTAACAAGGCAAAGACACATAAACAAATTTTGATGACCAAAAATAATTCAGCAATCTAACAGTTAATGTGGCCTTTTCTCAATAGCTAACTTGTGGTTGCTGATGTTGCACTGAAGGTCCTCCTCAAGTGTGTACATAGGTATCTGTTGGGTTATCTCCCTTGATACGCTCACTAGCGGACAATCTCTCTTTGTTGCCATTCATTGATACGAACTGGTACTGACAAGGCGTCTGTTATGGATTAGCTTAATGCTCCACGAAGTGTTATTAAACCTCAATGAATCATTTTTACCATATTTTACAACACTGATACGAAGCTTAGTGAAAATTTCCCCAGTTTTCCGCATCCTCTAAGTACATTCCATTTAATAATCATTTTTTGCCCGACTGTTTACAGTTAGGGCTATAGTCATGACTTTCGTCCGTCCGTCTGTCCGGGCCAACATTGGGGGTTTAGGGAATATTATTATTAGGGGCTACCTCCAAATTAAGGTAGTGTTAGGGTTAGGAGTGGGGTGGGGTAGGGGTAGCCCCAGAGTAGGGCTTAAAGTTGGGGGAGGGTTAGGTCCCGGGGGGGGGGGGGTTAGGCTTGGGATCAGGGGTGGGGCTTTAGTTTTAGTAGCCCATAAACCGAAAAATAGCTCCTAATCCTATTGGTTTGGCTAGGGTGAGGTTGGGTCAGGGATGGGGTGGGATTAGGGGTAGCCCCAGAGTAGGGCTTAAGGTTGGGGGGTTAGGTCTCGTGGGTGGGTGGGGGTTAGGGTCAGGGGTGGGCTTTTAAGGTCAGCGTGGGGTAGGGTTAGGGTGTGGTGTTTGGGTGGAGGAGTGGGGTTAGGGTTAAATATAAGTTCTAGGGTGGAGGGGTGGGGTTCTGGGTAAAATAAGGTTTTGGACTTACAAAATGTTTTTTTGGTAGCCCATAAACCCGAAATGTTGGAGCATCCGTCCGTCTGTCCGTCTGTTAACATTTAGAGTTTTTGGTTAAAGTTTGTGGTTAAAGTTTTTTAGTCAAGGTTAAAGTTTTTTTTCTTTTAATTTAATATTAATTACTATTCATTGTATCATTCTAACTCGTTTTGTATGACAATTTAACTCACAACTTCCAGGTTAAAGTTTTTAAAGTTTTTTTGTTTACAAAGTTACACCTTTAATTCTTCAAACAGTTTAGTGCAATGTCACTGTTTCTCATTTGGGACAATGTCTACTGTCTACTGAAACTTTCTACAGTGATTTTCATTAATATTGGGCATTATTGTCATGATTTTAAACCCCTTTTAAACATGTTTACAGACTTAGTTTTTTTTGTATCTGAAATTAGTCTTTGCCACATACTTTCTTACTTTATGTCTTGCGTAGTCAATACAACTAAATGATTTCATTTACATCAATGATTTCTTTTATCGGTTTTAGGAAATATTTAACCCTTTTTTGGGCAGTCAGTTTTACTTAGTTTCATTCTTCAAACACTGTGTTACAACGTCATTGTTTTTTTTTTATTAGGGGCAAGGTTACTGAACCTGTATACAGTAGTTTCAAATAATATTGGCATTTACTGAACCTGTATACAGTAGTTTCAAATAATATTGGCATTAATTTAACCCTTTTCAAAACGGTTTTCGAATTTAGTTTCTCTAAATTTCAATTTAAAGCGTCCGTCCGTCCGTCCATCCGTCTGTCCGAACTTTGTTTATGGCATAATTTGAACAATAGTTAATGGATTTCAGTTCTTTTCAGCAATGTCTATGTCACGTTCGATGTTCACCATTATCAAATGAAAATGGTTGAAGTTAATGCCCAGCCCCCCCCCCCCGCGCCCCCCCCCCCCCCCCGCCAATTAGGCATTTTTTTTCTTTGGTTCAAAATGCATTTTGAAGTATTTAGAGTGACTACATGCAGAAAAAAATGACTCCTATAACCCCAAACCCCCTTTCTCCTACCCCACTCCTACTCCCCCAGGGCGATTTAACCCTTTACCTAACGTAACGGCCAAAAACGGCCAGCGTTATTCTCAAAAATCGCCAATTAATTTTCACTATTTTTTTCATTTTTTGTCTCAAAAACATAGGTTATGACCCCTCGTTGGAACGAGCTCGTCGAGCTCGTTCCAACGAGGGGTCATAACCTATGTTTTTGAGACAAAAAATGAAAAAAAAAATAGTTATTCAAGAATTATTTTTGCAAGTGTCGTCTGCTTTTCATGTTAGGTAAAGGGTTAAGCAATTTTTTCTTTGGTCCAAAATGCATTTTGAACGATTTAGAGTGACTATTTGACTCCCATAACACCCCCCCCCCCCCCACCCCCCCTTAGGGTGTCAGGCATTTTTAACCCGACAGTCAGGGCTATAGTCATGACTTTCGTCCGTCTGTCCGTCCGTCCGTCCGTCCGTCCCTCCAGGCTTACCAGAGGTACATTGTGGGGTTTACAGTTTAGGGTCAGTGGTAGTTGTGGTGTTGGGTTAGTACAGTAGCCAATTGTGGAGTTATTTTTTGCACTGTGGGGTTAATTTTTTGACCATGTGGGGTTAGGGTTTAACATGGGGAAAAACCCAAAAACCCACAAGTAAGAACGTGTAAGAATCCCATCCGTCTGTCCGCCCCTTGTCTGTAAACAATTGGTTTCCGACCGATAACTCCAGTTTGGAATACTTGATTCAATGGGAATTCCGTTACAAAAAACATTCACACTTCGCGATGTTTCATTCAAACATTCGACGTTTTGCGGTACTATCTACCACGTGCAATGACTTAAGTTTAAAATCCCTACAACTAAATTATTTTTTTTTTTTTTGAATTTAAGAATTGTTAATAACAATTTGACTGAAAAAGCAAGATAAATTCAGTGAACTTTGACGATATGTCTAGCTGTCAATCAGGTATTCACCTGCAGCCGGAAGTACTGCCCACCGACGCAGATGTAAACAAAACAAACCCATGTGTTTGCGATAGAAAGTATCGCTTTTTCTCCATTTTAAGTGACAAAGTCGGTTATTTATTAAGAGCATGGTATAAATAAAACAAATGGTTAATGGGGCCGGTAATCTCTCCCACATAGTTTTTTCCAACGAACACCTTGTTAAAGCTGTTCTTTTCAGGAAGTTTTATCTGATTGGGTATTCATTTGCCGTTTGTGTTAAGTTTGTTGGTGTGGTTTCTGGATCATGTGGCATAGTGGCTGTGGCTGGGTTTGTTTGTTTTGTATTGTATTAGGACTCCGTTGTACCGGACAACAAGGTCTACAGTACGTGTGGAGTGTATTATCACTAAATCACCTGCAGAGTGGGGCTTCCACCCGAGCAGTAATTGCAGATTTGTTGCAAAGCATAACAAGCACAAGCAAAGTTCCAACCCAATGGACATCCGGGTTAACCCTTTACCTAACGTGAAAAGCAGACGACACTTGCAAAAAAAATTCTTGAATAACTAATTTTTTTCATTTTTTGTCTCAAAAACATAGGTTATGACCCCTCGTTGGAACGAGCTCGACGAGCTCGTTCCAACGAGGGGTCATAACCTATGTTTTTGAGACAAAAAATGAAAAAAATAGTGAAAATTAATTGGCGATTTTTGAGAATAGCGCTGGCCGGTTTTGGCCGTTACGTTGGGTAAAGGGTTAAACCCGAAGGTCCATTGGCTGAAACATTTCTTGTGTTTTTGTCCATATGTACAGAATTTGAAAGTGATAATTTGGGTGATAACTCTTTGGGTGATTTTGTTACAATCCACGTACTGTACGTTCTTCTTGTTCATTCAGGACCCAGATTTCTTATGAGGTGGCTCTAATCATCTGCACCAGGGACGTGGCGAGTGCCCCCCCCCCCCCCCCACCCTGGCCAAAATTTGCTATAGTTGGAAAATCGGAGGGCATGTTATGAGTTGTTGGAAATTCCTCCTATCTGGATTTTAGAGCTTCTATGGCGATGCTGATGTCTCCTTTATTTCCCAAAATTCCAGCTCGGCCAAAATTCTAACTGTTACTATTTACAACTACTGTGTACGCAATATGGAGCTTCATAAGTATGCATGATATCAATCGGTACGAGATATCTATAGTACGTTTACTTATCGTAATAAAAAAAAATCCTCGAAATGCACTTCAAGAAAATCACACCATGTAAAATCGTTGTCCTGAGTTAATTCCATCATTCACAGTTACAAAATGATGAAACATCAAAAATTGATCATTCCCGCATAAGATCTGATTTAATGTTAGGACAGTGTGAATTGCTCAAAGTTCTTAGCTTGAGCATTTGTTTAGCACATATTCAATTCCCAGAAGAATATCAAATAATAATAACCTGATAATTTTATCATAAATGTGTTGGCATTTCAGTTACTAGAATCAATTTTATGCCCCCTTCCATGTCTTCATTTTCAAAATCTTTCTCCGTAGAGAATTTCCAACTAGGGGAGGAACCGGGAGGGTGGTTTCCCCTCCCGGTCCATCCCCCTAGTTGGAAATTCGCGATCCCTACCCCCACCCCCACCCCCACCCCCAATCGGAAACCTCTAGCCACGTCCCTGAGCCGCACTGCAATCGTTAGACCACCAAAATACTCAGTATAACTTCTCATGTATTTGTTTTGACATCACAACTCTACAGCAATAGTCATCAGTTCAGTTCCACACTGAAAGTTCATTCAGCAACTTACAATAACTGGAATGACAGCAGAGGCGGTGGAAGCTTGATAAAAGTGGATGGGCACAAATTTTTAAAAATATTCGTATATCGGTAAATGTACCATGACACACTATAGTGTCTCGTTTAGGTGAGCATGCCGCGGTGTGGTCACTGTCCTGTCCATTTCTTTTACTTCAGTCATCTTCCAACCTGAAGGCTTGCGGTTGAAGTAGAAGAAACTGACCGAAGCGACCGAAGGTGGGATTCGTTGTCCAAATGTTGTTTGGATTTGCAAATACTATATTACAGAAATGCCGGTATATTGACACGTGTGCATGCGCCCGTTTTAATTCATTGTATATCCACGCAACATGTCTGGAAACATGTCTGGTTCCGCCGCCTCTGAATGAGGGTAGCTTTCTGAGGGCAGAAAACATTTCTGCCCAGCCAAAAATTACGAACAAACACGATGTTGTTGACCGTTGCTACATTTCCATGACCCATCGCAGGCGGTAGGCGGCAAACATGGGCTGCGGCTGGGTCTTGTATATTCGGTCGTACCTGACTAAACTAGCTTGGGACGCCTGCAAAACCGCTGGAGCAAGCGATTTTCGCACGTCCCGTCAAATAATCTGAAGCACTCTTTTCCAGAAAAACTAAAAGGAGCGTCTCCGTCAGCCAAGTCCAATGTTCCGACCAGAACCTCCAGCCCCCAAACGGTTGTTGACTTGGAGGACGTTTGGCAGCCAATTAAAAACTGGAGCCAGTTCTATAAAACTTTTACAATTGTATTTTTCTACTTATGACTTTAAATGGGTTAAAATGAACCATTAGCATTTTCAAAGATGTGGCAATTTGCCAATTGGCAAATTGCCATATCTTTTGAAATGCTAATGATTCATTTTAGTCAGTTATATTAATAGGTAGAAAATACAATTCTAGAAAATACAATTGTAAAACTTTTATAGTATTGGCTCCTGGTTAGAACCAGCTTTCTGCAAAACTTATATCAGATTACTAACAACCGCCATGATAAAAGTCCTATGCCTATAAATTTGATAATAATTCCTCATGTTTTGACAATTTGAAATACCAATATTTGCAATAATAGTGACAACTTTACGATAATTGTAAACTGTGGAATGTATACGTGCTGTTTTATCGGTTATTATCTACACACATTAAAATACAGCGAATGTAATTTGTTGTACATATATGGTACGATAGACAGTGGCGTAGATAAAGGGGGGGGGGGGGGGGCGGACGGCGGAGCCCGCCCCCCCCCCCCCCGCCAGAAGTTTTGTCGGAAATTTTTTGGGACCGTTTTTAGGCGAATTTATGCCTAATAACATTAAAATGCTGGCTTTGGGAATAAAAACATGCCATTTGGGGTAAAAAAGACCAATTTTCAGTACATTTGCAGTAAACAACAGATTCTTTCTGTTTGTTTGAGTTTTTGTTGTTGTTACTCTGTCGGAAAATTTTCGGTCTGTCGGAAAATTTTGGGCTTGCCCCTCCGCCAGCGAAAAGCTATCTACGCCACTGACGATAGAACTTAATAGATTTGTATTTCCTTGAAGTTGTATTGGTCGAGTGGTGTTAACAACCGAGACCTATGGTTTGGCGACGGTCGGTGTGCGTCCGAGCGGGCGGACGTCCCGGCGTCCTCGCACTGTTAGCGCAATCACTTGAACAAAGGTTCTCCGTTTTAACTTATATTTGCCATACATGTCGTTTTCAAAAATATATCGATCGAGTTCGAAAACTGGTCCGCCTCGATTGTTTGTTACAGAATTATGGCCCTTATTTAGTCAGTATTTTCAAATATTGTTCTCGTTAGCGCAATAACTTGAACAAATATTCTCCGATTTGTCTAATATATCTCATACAGGTCTTTTACAATAATATCTCGAACATGTTCGGAAACTGTCCCGGCCCGATTTTTTGTTAAAGAGTTATGGCCCTTATTTCGTAAATTTTTATGTGTACCCATACTATGTATGGTACACATAATGCCGGCATCCGGGGTGGCCATCCGTCGTTCGTCCATCCTTTGTCCGTCCGTCTGTCTGTCTGTCCGTCCGGCGTCCGTATCCATTTCTTTGGCATTCGATAACTTGAAAAATATTGCTTGGATTGTCAACATACTTTATATTTGTGTTCAGGTTACTGATTTGCCGAGCTGTATAGTTTTTGGTGTAAATCTGATAATTTGATCCTGAGATATTAACCCTTTATCATTCAAATTGAAAATTTCTCCAATCCCTTTGGTAACTCAAAAACTATTAATCCGATTGTCATGTTACTTTATATATGTATTCAGGTTACTGATGTGCTGTGCTGTATAGTTTTTTTTATGTAAATCTGATAATTTGATCCGGAGATATTAACCCTTTATCCATCAAATTAGACACTCCTCCAATCCATTTCTATATGTACCCATACCATGTATGGTGTACATAATGTCGGCATCCGTGGTGGCCCTCCATCATACAGCTTTCTACTAGTTATGCGTATGGGTACATATCTGACGATTTCATCGGCCTATTTTTACAACTTTTGAGCTCGTTAGCGCAATAACTTGAACAAACGTTCTTCGAATCAACTAATAGTTGCTATACAGGTCCTTTGCAATAATATCTCAAGCGTGTTCCAAAACTGGCTCGGCCCAATTATTCGTTACAGAGTTATGGGCCTTAATTCGTCTATTTTTATGAACTTTGACCTCATTAACGCAGTTACAAACGTACTTCGATTGGACTAATATTTGCTATACAGGTCTTATGCAATAATATCTCAAGTGAGTTCGAAAACTGGGCTGGACAGAGTCTTCGTTACAAAAATTATGGGCCTTGATTAGTCCATTTATACTAGAGCTGAAATGGTTAAGGGGTTTTCTTGATCGATTAATCACGTGGATTAACTTTGGTTAACCGATTAATCACTTGTCCAAATAGATATCTGAATAACTGCTATACCGTTGATGATTTACAGCATGAACCCTTCACCCAACGAAACAAACAAAACCGACTAGGCCTATATATAAAAAAATCTCCATTCAAATTTATTATGTTTTCAATTTTTGTCTCAAAAACATAGCTTATGACCCCTCGTTGGAACGAGCTCGTTGAGCTCGTTCCAATGAGGGGTCATAAGCTATGTTTTTGAGACAAAAACTGAAATTTTTTTAGTAATTCACGAATTTATTTTGCAAGTATCGCCTGCTACCCACAATGGGTAAAGGGTTAAGAATGACCATTTCCAGCTACTGATACAGTATGATGATCATGCATGTAAACAAGTATGTCAGCAAGTAACTTGCATGCTTTACTCTGTTTCATATAATTGATGTGAGTCAGTGTGACAATGTTTGCCTGTTTTTGGGGGGCAAGTTTCTTCCTCTGTTGACCCATATATGACATAATACAGTAGTTCAAAAGTAACGGTTAATCGATCAATTACTGTTTGGATCGATCAAGATGTTGATCATTGATTAATCGATTAATCGGTTAACCGTTTCAGGTCTAATTTTTACGAGTTTTGAGCTGTCAATTTTTACGAGTTTTGTGCTCGGTGCGATGACATTTCTGTTTTTCCACAGAGAGTGCGTGAAGAAAGTAGACACAACTCGACGCCTGCATCTCCGATGCCTACATCTTGTTACAATTTACTAGGGCTTCTTATGACCCTCTTAACACATTTCCCAGCATAATTTTATTACAGCATAATCAATATAATCAATAGATGAACAAATGAATCTAATTATATCAAATAATTGTCCAGAAATTGTATAGAAAGTTAGCAGCGTAATCCGAGAGTTCTTTTTACCCGGCAATTGCTGCTGAGTACTTTATAATCGTTTGTACATTGAGATTAACCTGTCACGGATTTGAATTATAATTCATATATATATATGTTCTTTTCTCTATGTACATGTTCGTCGTTGTTATGCAATCTGTCCGTATGGATGTTTTAGTGCAATTAAATTTTAACTTATCTCACATTTTCTTAATCTTATTATTCACTGTTTATTACTTTCCAACGTGTGAATTACTGGGATTTCCGGATTTGACTATAAACGATAATTTCACAAGTGAATTATGCAATCAACAATTGTGTACATGTCATGTACAGGCCTGGCCTTTTGAAAAATCCAGGGGAGCCGCTACGGCGCCGCTAAATCTGTTTCAGGGGAGCTATTCCACACTTATATTAATTATACACGGTTTTTAATAAGGGAATTGAAAGTTTGAGGAGAACCATTACAGTTTAAGGAGGGCAATTATGGCCCTCCCCAATATAATTTGAGGGGAGCCAAGGAGAGTCGGAGCAATAGCTCTACTCAAACGGCCAGGCCTGCATTTATCCGTGCGCGCAAACGAAGATGCTTTGCCGTGGATGTAATGGGGACTTCATTGTTTTGTTTTTTTTTTTTTTTTGGGGGGGGGGGGGGGGGGTTAACCCTTTACCTAATATGAAAAGCAGACGAAACTTGCAAAAAAATTCTCGAGTAACTATTATTTTAATTTTTTTTGTCTCAAAAACATAAGTTATGACACCTCATTGGAACGAGCTCAACGTGCTCGTTCCAATGAGGGGTCATAACCTATGTTTTAGAGACAAAAAAAGGAAAAAATAATGAAAATTAATTGGCGATTTTTGAGAATAGAGCTGGCCGTTACGTTAGGTAAAGGGTTAAATAATATAATTATCGTTAATAATGAAAAGTAATAAACAGAGTAATCGCTTGACCGGACTGGTTACGTGAAATAATTCATTCGAGGCGAGAGACTATATTGTAAAACACTCGTGCGTATTCTTCGCGCACTCGTGTTTTTACAACGTGCCTCACCTCTCATGAATTATTTCACTTAACCAGTCAGGCGATTATTCTCTATGACATATACACCTGGAACTCAATTAAGCACCCCCTGTTTTTTACGCAGTGGTGTTAATAGAATCTGTCATTACTTTCATGCTATCTTTCAGATGGCCAAAAGTGTTTTTGGAAAGAATGGTCTATTGACAAATGAAAGACAGCACAATAATGAAAATATGCAGTATTTTAATGGCGCTAATTACACATATCTCTCACTAATGCTTTTGATGAAAAAATGTTCTCTCGACAAATATGGTGCTGGAACGTCCATGATGAAACAGTGCCGGTAATTATTGACAAAAATGTAACTTGTGATCTCCTGAACACAATAACAGTGTCTGACGTCAGTAGCGAGTGTATCCACCACGTGCCCGGATGACAGCCTGAACCCTCCTCCTAATGCTACCAGTGAGCCTTCTCACACGGCCCAGAGGTAACTGCTGCCACTCCTCGTGCAATACAAATACAATGAACAGGCGGATCCATTGCTTGCATACGACATCCAAGAAAGTCACAGATGTGTTCTAATGGATTCAAATCGGAGCTCATTGGAGGCCAAGGTTGTGATGTAATAGCGATGTTCTGAAGGAGTGCTCTCACAGCATGGGAACGATATGGCCTTGCCTTGTCGTCCATGAATACAGTGCGAGTAGTCAACGGGTGGTTGTCAAAATGGGGCACGACAACCGTATTCTGTTCCTCCACACTCTCATGCGACCATCTGTGACGTGAAACAGGAACCTAGTCTCGTCTGACCAATGGACTCTTCTCCACGTCCTGAGATTCTAATGTCGCGGTGCCATACACCACTCCAAACGTTATTTTTTATGCTGATCGTACAGAGTTGGGCGCTTGATGACCCTTCTGGACCTCATACCCAGTTCTTTAAGAAGGTTTCGGGCAGTTCTGTTGCACAAACGAATGTTTCAAAATACTACTTGAAGTAAAGGGTTCACGCCTAACGAGGCGTGCCAGACTTCGATCTTCCCGAGGAGAGATCTTTCGGGGTTGTCCATGCCATGGTCGGTCCTTAACATCGTTGGTTTGTTGATGTTTTCGGACAAGTCTGCCGCTGACAGAATGGCTATTGCCAAGTTGCCTTGCAATTGCTTTGAATGACATGCCTGCTGAATGCATGCCAACGATTTGCCATATTAGTGTCTCTGGCAGTTTCCTCCTTGCCATGTCAACATTTACTGATAAAAGAAGTGACAAATTTTTCTTGTTTTATACCTAGATATTGCATGTGGATGATAGCATTTTTTGACATGCGTGGGATGCAAGCTTCACGTGGACAAGGGGGTGTATTTGGGGTACGCTGCCAACCAGAACCATCACGTTTCACTAGATGAAATGTACTGCAAGACATAGCATTCATTAAAACATAGTAACAGCAACTTCACTGCCTTGAAAACTTTCAGGGGATACTTAATTATGTTTCAGGTGTACAAGTTCATCTCCAAGAATTCATATTCTCACGTCTGCCACAATGTTATATCCTTGTTTTCCCCTTCACCAGTAGAAAATTTATCCCCCCCCCCCCCTCCACTTCGGAACTCATCTACCCTACAGTCCACGGCCATTGCCCTACTCTTAATGTCATTCACCTAAGTCTGAATAAAAATCAACTGAATTCATTCTGTGTACAATTTGTCAAGTCAGTACCTCGTCTGAACCGTTTGATTAGAAAACTATTCGAAGAAAACTAGAGTCAGCCAATCTTTGATGTGGGGCGCGGTAGCGTTGTGGTAACTGGTTCTCGTCAGATCACCGAAGTTAAGCAACGTCGAGCCCGGTTAGTCCTCGGATGGGTGACCGCCTGAGCGATCGATTCGGACTTCCACGTAAGACACGTAACCCCGATTGTCCACATGGGGGCACGATGACGCCGTGTACCAAGGCGTACTGCACGCCGATGATGCGCATGTCTTCAACCAATCAAACCCTGCCTGTGTTGCAGTGCGGAGTTACGATGTTGGGGAGCTGGTAGCTGCTTGTCGTTGCTCGGTGGTTCTCTCCGGGAACACCAGCTTCCTCCACCCGTAATACTGTCGTGGTCATGATTAGCCATTGTGTATAAGAATGTGACATTAAACGCCATAAAATAAATAAATAAATCTTTGATGTTGAATATTATCACACCTCAACTGGAAACAATAGGTGCAGGGCGAACAGGAATGGCCGGAATATGTACTGGTTGCACTCGAAATGGTAAAACAGTACTTAAGAACTGAAAACTGATTCTCGTGGTAGGAGTTTACGAGAATCAGAACTCATTCTCGCGAATCGGGAGAAATGTTTAAAGACTGAATTTGGCAGAGTAACAACGCTTTGCAAGGTTTAATGTTTTGCAAATATGCTGACTCAGCATTAGTAGTAGGGGACCTGGTGGGGAAGCTAGGATGTGACGTCATATCTGGTGACCCAGCTACGTCACGTTTGGTTGTCATGGTAGCCCACGTAAGCGGCCATCTTGTGACGCCATCATAGTGATACGTGGTCAGTGTGCATGTGCAGCGCGTGTTGTTAGGATGATGCGTGTTTCCGTCTTTCATTTTGTATACTGAAAGCCGCCATCTTGGTTTCTGTAGTAGCATGTGGTTATTATGTAACCCAAAGGCCTACTATAGGACGGGGGTACATGTATGTTCGGAGGTATGTTCGACTGAATAGGAGTAAATCTAATTAACCAAGTAACCCGACAATCCCTCCAAACCATACAAAACTGCCGAAACGGACTTTAATTGGTAAGGATTCCCCCATTTTGGGCTTATAAGAGTAGCACATAGTGCTATAGGACACGTTCCTTTGTATAAGAGTAATTTGGTTTGGGTACTTCGTCGAATTATCCAAATAGACCCGACAACTAATTATTTGGCTCGGATTTCCCACCAAATCCTGGGTTTCTATCTGTTGTACCCTAGAACCTTTTTTCCCAATAATTAGGGCGTCTAACTTTTTGTTCTCATCTAAGGACTACTGGGGGGGGGGGGGGGGGGGGACCACTGACAGGCGGACCATGAAGTCTTCTTGTCTTTTCCAGGTTTTCATGCTTTTGAGTATGGTAAAACAAATAACAACACATTTTTTCGACATTCTAATTTCTTTTATTGAGATAACAATGAAACAGATTCTTCTTGGTACATTCTTCATTGTGGAAACACTCGTCTGTGGTATGTAGATTGATAGATATCGAGTGATATTTTTATTTGCCAGTGTACTAAAATAGATTGTCAGATATTTAGAAACACTCTCTGCAGATTGGTCATCTTCTCACATGCACAAGTGATTACACGGCCGCGGAGCGATATTGGCTTCATCTAATAAGCAGACACAACATTTCATCTTCTGTGAATCTTCTATTTTTGGAACTTCTTCTTGAACTTCTACGTCCATGAATTCTGGTGGTAAATTATAAATGTAATAACAGTCTGGAGAATTCTGGTGGTAAATTATAAATGTAATAACAGTCTGGAGAATTCTGGTGGTAAATTATAAATGTAATAACAGTCTGGAGAATTCTGGTGGTAAATTATAAATATAATAACAGTCTGGATAATTCTGGTGGTAAATTATAAATGTAATAACAGTCTGGGGCATATTTTCTCTGTTCTTGTATGTCATCATCTTTATTATCCCCAAAACGCACAATAATTCCGCAGTAAAAACATTCAGTTCTATCTTCGCTACCACTATAAAAAATTCCGGATCATGCTGGTTCCTTCGGTGTTTTTGTACATTCACTTGGTAACATGTAGTCGAAAGTCTTGAGGCGTGTTTACGTGTTTCCTCCAATGCAAACTTGATGTGTTTTGGTGGTCTCTGCACTGTACTTTCAGCTTCTATTAACCTTGGTCCATTATCTCCACGCAGAAGCTGCACCAGTTCTCGTAGGGGAAATAACGTTCAAATGAAACGCTCCCTGGATAATCTCTGGGATTCCGCTTCTTCTTCTTCTTCTTCTTCAACCGTGTCCGGTCCAGCACTTTTTTTATCCTTTGACATAGGCTTATGATATTTAGCATATGGGTGTATCACCATGAGAAGATGTGTCGCATACCATCATGACCCACATATGACCTTAACCTTTGACCTCAAGGTCAAATTATTGATTTTTTTCTTTTGACCTAGGCTTATGATATTTGGCATGTGGGTGTATCACCATGAAACGATGTACCATCATGCGTCACATTTGACCTTTGACCTCGACCCACATATGACCTTGACCTTTGACCTCAAGGTCAAATTATTGATTTTTGGCAAGTAAGCTTGTCCAGGCAAGAACTTATTTTACCTTTTCGCCTTGGCTTATTATATTTGACATGATAGTGTATCACCATAAGGTGATGTGTCGTGTACCTTTATGACCCATATATGACACTGCCCTTTGACCTCAAGGTCAAATTACTGATTTTTTGGCAAGTAAGCTTCTCCAGACCAGAACTTTTTTTTACCTTTTCACCTCGATTTATGATAGTAGGCATGGGGTGTATCACCATGAGATGATGTGCCAGGTACCAACATGATCCACATATGACCTTGACTTTTGACCTCAAGGTCACATTATTGACTTTTCTTAATCTTTTGACCAAGGCATATGATTTTGCGTTTCGCATTAAATTTCTTCCAATATCCGGAATTCTCGAATGGTTTGTGCTGTGAGGATAATCTATAGGAATGAAAGTATTCTAGGGATCACTGCGTTGTGTCCTTGGACAAGGCCGTGAAGGCACTATATCTCGATTGTCCACGTGGTGGCACGGTGGCGCTGTGTACTAAAGCATACTGCAGGATGATGGTGCACTTGTCTTCAACCAATGCTAACCCTGCTTGCGCGGATTTAGTACGTTTGGGAGTCTGGCAGTTGGTTCGGTGGTTTTCTCCGGTTACTTCGGCTTCCTCCACCCGTAAAACTGTCGACACAAGGTGACCCGGGCTGTCGAAAGTGTCCCAATAAATAAATAAATAAATCAATCAAAGTATTCTGCGTTGTGATAACTCACAGAGAGCCACCCAATGTTCTCATTTTCTGTGATTTGGATCTGTGTTGGCTATCAAAGTCACTGGTCTGTGATCTGGTAATCTTCTTTGTAATCTGTTTCTTATAAAACATGCCCAAACACATTCTCGTCAAACTTATAATCGAAGTGCTTTCTCCAACTCTAAAATATTCATGTGGAGTAATCGCAAATCATTTGACGGTTCTTATCCACCTCTATTACATTCTGGAATTCTACATACACCAGTACGTTGATCGTGGTCGGTAACGGGTCTTCCAAATGAACTTCCATTCTCAAGTTTCCTCTCTTCACCAGATCGAAGTGTTGTCCATGCGATTTGTCTGGGGTTAAATCGAAGACGAACAGTGTGAAGCCCTTTATGTACTCTTCTCTGCTGATGTGGTTTCCTTCCTTTTCGTACAGCTGTCCGGTCCCTAGGGACAGGGTCGCATAACATCAGGCCGCTTCTTGCTGACCGAATCGAGGTTGTAGAGGTTTGGCAGGAATATGTTGTCCATCCATGCACAAAGCGAGGTAACTGACGCTGTAGTTTTTGAAGTTGTATGGATTGTTTGCATAACTTCCATTGAAAACATCGTTGTCTACGCACTCCACCACGATGCGTTTCGGTAGCTGTCCCAAAAATAAATTTTCTTATGTGATGCTCAGATTTCCTTTTGGCACCGAAAACACTTGAGTCTCCACGCAGTCGACTGGATATTTTGACGTTGTTTTAGCCAGTGCTTTTTCGTGAGTCATTCTCACGAACGAATGAAGTTTTTCTTTACGTACAAACATGGATACGTCTAGAATTTTGATCTTGTGGGTTTCGGTATCACCCATCAAAGCGAATGTTCATTTTAACATGAACATTAAGGGTGTTCAGCGTGTAATGTGTTTGGAAGAAACATGTCCAAATGTAATCTTCAGGTCACGTTCACAACTTTACTTCTTTCTGTAAACTTTTTCCTAATAAGAAACCCATTGTTTTCTTCTTCCATATCTTCCATGTGTCCAGCCGTGTCCTTGTGGCAAAAGGCATTACGTCGGCTGAGTGCTAGAATGTTCTATGTCCCATAGGGGACATAGAACATTCTAGCACTCGGGCGACGATTAGTCAATAGTGACTTCTTTGCCGCTGGTCCATAACCCAACAACGTTTCTATGTAGGCTCTGTAGTGATGGGTATTATTGGAAGGCGACACTAATTTCTCGTTCAAACTAATGTCAATTTGTCGGAATATGGAATGCATCCAATAAATTAACCGGTCCCACTTTTGCATCGGGTGCAATTGACGCCCCTTAGGACTCTACAGTCGCCGCCTTAACATACAGATATATCGGTGCCAGATTCAAATAATCGTCTCCCAAACCCGCAATTTTAAACTCGATCGGCCCACTGTTTCCTATAGTCGCCAATGGTCTGTGTTCCATCCATTACCCATGTTCCACACTAGTCTGAATTGGTGGTATGGGAAACAAGTAGAGTTCGCTGTTGACACACTCACAAAATCTTTCGTTCATGAGAGACATCATGCAAAGAGAACGTCTTGTGTCTTCGCCGTTCGCTTTCCTTTTTGCGATTTGCTGGCACCGCGTGGTGTGCGCCTTTTTATACCCTTTCTGGCGGGTGGCTTCGACCCACCCACCACTTCGTTCAAAGCACCCACACCAGCCTCCTTGAATCTCTTGATCGCTGCTTGCTTCACATTCTTCCCTTCAATGACAACCTCAGCAAATGCTGCTCCTTTTTAACAAGTTGTCTCCCCACGGACCTGGCTTTCAATATGTTTTCCATAGGGGTAACACTACGTTCTTCAGTCCTCCCAATATACTACACAAACCATAACCTCTCAGTATCTGAGCTCCGAAAAAAGCTGGTAGACCGTTCCCAGCTTGTTTCGTGTAATAGTCGTCGTATATTTTGGCATTACAACACTATGTTTAACCCTTTACCTAACACGAAAGGTAGACGACACTTGCAAACAAAATTCCTGAATAACTAAAAATGTCAATGTTTTGTCTCCAAAACATAGCTTATGACCCCTCATTGGAACGAGCTCAACGAGACAAGAACGAAAAAAATAATAAAAATTGTATGGTGTTTTTTGTAAATAGCGCTGGCCAGTTTTGAGCGTTACTTTGGGTAGAGGGTTAACCCTTTACCCAACCAATCGGTCGCATCCGCCCGCGTAATATGCAAATTCAGCAGTTGGAAAAATATTATTTTTCAAACAATTTCAACAAACCCATATCATGTGACCCCTCGTTGGAACGAGCTCGTTCCATCGAGGGATCACATGATATGGTTTTCTTGAATTTTTTTGAAAAATTTCAAAAAATGATATTTAAAATAATAAACTTTGATATCGTCTGCGTTGGGTAAAGGGTTAAGTGAAATGAAGAGATCTACGGTTTCGGAACTGGAGTGTCACTGTCACCTTCCTAAACTCGAATGGTTCTTTGAATCCTGTGTTGTCCCTTATATACACCCGGACGGTGCTGATTTTTTTTTCTCTCCACTGCTACGTAATGCACATTCCTAAATGTTTTGGAGAGGATGCTACCATATTTTCCTCGTGCGGGTACGATGCGAAGAAGCGGCACTCTTCTGTCTCCCACGACTTGATCACGAACCAAGTTACAGTAAAGATAGAGCGAATAGAATCCTTGTTTGACATCTGCAACCCGCAAAGCTTCGTAAGTGCCTGACTGGAACGCGCAGTCGTTAAAACCCAAAATGTTTCTGAGAGTAGGACTCAATGTGATCACAGCTCCATCTCGTACCGTGATCCTTACTTTACCAGTCATCCCATATAAATCAAATCCTCCATTATCGTGACGAGACAATTGTAGTTCCTTAACACCATTGATACCTCGTATCGCATCAGCTGGTTCCGAATAACGACCTTCCTTCAGAGTGAGCCGATAATGTGTTTTTTTCGAAGTCGAGAATACAGTGAAGAAAGTTTCTTCCCTACGAATATTGAACAAAGTGTTTGGATATTGAATTTCTGCCAAACTCAACTCCCATTCTCCCGTGAGATTCACTGGTTGTGATCACTGGGTGGTGTACGAAGTCAACGTATTTTCGGGAAACACGTTCATGGAACTGTTACTTGGTAGAGTCAAGTAAAACCACTTTTTCTTGATTGCCGGATTAGGTAACAAATATTCTATA
Organism: Pictodentalium vernedei; assembly: GCA_031216915.1. Lineage (NCBI taxonomy): Eukaryota > Metazoa > Mollusca > Scaphopoda > Dentaliida > Dentaliidae > Pictodentalium > Pictodentalium vernedei. Next base: position 542,056,342 of record CM062294.1, read on the forward strand.
CTACTACTCAAGAGAGCGGTCCACAGCTTACGGTCTGTGTTATCGAGGGTAAGATTAACCCTTTACCCAACGTAACGGCCAAAACCGGCCAGCGCTATTCTCAAAAATCGCCAATTAATTTTAATTATTTTTTTCATTTTTTTATCTCAAAAACATAGGTTATGACCCCTCATTGGAACGAGCTCGTCGAGCTCGTTCCAATGAGGGATCATAACCTATGTTTTTGAGACAAAAAATGAAAAACAATGAGTTATTCAAGAATTTTGTTTGCAAGTGTCGTCTGCTTTTCAGGTTAGGTAATGGGTTAACGACACTGGTAATGATTATGATGTACAGTATGATTACGTCCCCTGAGTTCCAATGTGTTTTTTGTGCCAGTAGGCCAGTAGGCTGCCAGTAGGCCAGAAGGCTGGGGGTAGGTTGCCAGTAGGCCAGTAGGCTGCCAGTAGGCTGCCAGTAGGCTGCCAGTAGTCCTGTAGGCAAGTAGGCTGCCAGTAGGCCAGTAGGCTGCCAGTTGGCCAGTAGGCCTACTCAGTAGGCCAGTAGGCTGCCAGTAGGCGGCCAGTAGGCGGACAGTAGGCGGACAGTAGGCCGGTAGGCTGCCAGTAGCCAGTAGGCTGCCAGTAGGCTGCCAGTAGGTACATAGAATACATTGGAACTCAGGGAACGATTAGTTGCGAAATTTTTACAAAAATTTCCAAACAGAGGCCAAGATCAGTCATTTGGCTGCACAGATGTATCCTGGTCATTCAAAATTTCTAAGGGACGTTTTGAAGAGGCCACTTCGGTCCCATATGATTACCTTTTAGTCGATCTAAGGCAAAATACTTCTGAAAATTGTTTTTATTAACGAGACTCGTCATTATACCCGATAACCCCCCCCCCCCCCCCTCCCCCACTGCCATTGGCACACATAAAATACTTTAGAAAAGAATACTTGAGAACTTCTCATTTACAGTTCTCGGAAAGTAACGTATTTTCCACTGAGCGGATAATGTGGACCCCCTCCCTCCGCTCTCGGCGCTCCTGGGAAATTTGGTGGTCTTTCTTCAGAATCAGAAAAAAACTATCTATCTGATATTGAGTAAATACAAAAACAAGTCATTCGATTTTTTTTATTCGATCCACAGACTTCGACCCGCGTTTTCAGTGTGTGGCATCAACTTCAGCATGAACAAGTTGCAACAACAAATAAAGTCGATTATTTTTCATTTATTACTTTCCAATGTGTGATTTACATGGATTTCTCGATTTGATTATAAACGATAACTTCACAAGTGAATTATGCAATCATCAACAATTGGGTTATGTATCCGTGTGCGCAAACGAAAACACTTTGTCGTGGGTGTAATGGGGACTTCATTGTTTTGGGTTTTTTTTTAACCCTTTACCTAACATGAAAAGCAGACGACACTTGCAAAATAAATTCTTGAATAACTATTTTTTTCATTTTTTGTCTCAAAAACATAGGTTATGACCCCTCATTGGAACGAGCTCGACGAGCTCGTTCCAATGAGGGGTCATAACCTATGTTTTAGAGACAAAAAATTGAAAAAATAATGAAAATTAATTGACGATTTTTGAGAATACCGCTGGCCGATTTGGCCGTTACGTTAGATAAAGGGTTAAATAATATAATTATCATTAATAATGAAAAGTAATAAACAGAGTAATCGCTTGACTGGACTGGTTACGTGAAATAATTCATTCGAGGCGAGGGACTATATTGTAAAACACTCGTGCGCATTCGCGTACTCGTGTTTGTACAACGTCCCTTATCTCTCATGAATTATTTTTACAGGCTATTGGGGACCGCTGTCTACACCGGGTGCCCTTTAGTCATCAGCCTGTCCGTCCGTCCGTCCATCCGATGTTGTGTTCTGTAATTGTTGTAACTGCTGTTCGAAAAACTAGCACTTGCGATGTCATGGTGGCGTGCATGGTTTTCTAGTATGGTAGATAGGTATTCTCTAATACTGGAGTATCATGTCGTAAGTTTCCCCAAATACCCAGAAAAAGATATAAAGGACTTAACATTAGACATCAATGAGGGACCTTCACACACCCTCATGGCTCATATATAGAGGATATGGAATGAGGGTTTTTCTCATATAATATTTATGAAACGAGTCTAAGAATTGTCCGTTTGGGCGAGCCTCTGACGAGCCCAAACGGAAAATTCGGACGAGTTTCATAAATATTATATGAGCAAAAACACTCTTTTCATATTCTGTTTATCATATGACACACACACGCACAAATTAGCTACTTAGTATGACCCTTTTAACCCATCACCTAAGTTGAGTCGCAGACGACACTTGGAAAAAACATCTTCGTATCACTAAAAAATTTCATTTTTTGCTTCCAAAACATAGGTTATGACCCCTCATTGGAACGAGCTCGTCGAGCTCGTTCCAATGAGGGGTCATAACCTATGTTTTGGAAGCAAAAAGTGAAAACATAAAAAAATGAATGGCGTTTTTCTTGTAGGTAAAAGATTAACACAAATCAACCCACCCTAAATAGAACATATGACGTAAATTCTCCGAACAGAAATTATGCAAATATGACACAGTTGTATTTTGTTTAGCCAATCAAATTGTCCAGTTTTGAAATTGACCAATGAAAGCTCCCAACTCTAATTATGCAAATTATGAAAATGTGGGCCAGTTGTATTTTGTTCAGCCAATCAAATTGTCTAGTTTTGATATTGTCCAATGAAATTGACGGAAGGCTTTATTTATCACTGATTAATATGAAAACAAAATATCAAATGTTTTAAAGTGAACAAAACAGACGAGTCATATGATAAGTTGAAATATGAACTGACAAGTATCACAAGCTATATGTTGTGGCATAGTGGGCGTTAACGGCCGTGGCTCAATGTTCGTCTAGTCGGTTTATAAAACAGTTCGGACTTCAATTCTTACCAAAAACTCCCTTGTAGCTTCTGTAGCAAAAGACAACATGGACAAACAGATCTTTTTCTGGGTATCAATATGTTTATTTATCTATCAAAAGTCTTAAGAACTTCGCTAAGTTCTAGCATCAAATTATCAAATCTAAAAACATCAAAATCTAACACACGCCTTCACAATGACGGTACTTTCCTCAAGTCAGTCAAGGCTGTCTGCCCAGCCAAATATTTCATTTAATGTGTCCAGGATTGCTAACAGCGTACCGTTTGTAAGTGTGACCAGAGATATCGTTCTGGTATTCTGTTGGATGTTATATACATAGAAGTATGTGACTGGCCTTGGACATAATTGCAAATTCACGCTTGCTAAGCATCACACGATCACATGAAAGTCAGTCAGTAGATCAAGTGACAGGGGGGACCCAGTGGCGTAGGGGATTGGCCCGCAGGGCCCTCATTGCGGGGGCCCCGGCTAGAAGGGGGCCCCCGTCTTGAAGGACGTCCCAACGCTGGAAGAAAGGGGAAACGGGGGAGAGAGAGAGAGAGCGAGACTGTGTACCAAATACACATAATTTCAAACTCTTACTTCCACACGACGTACTCTTTGTAGTCTATGTATTATTCTTTTAGTCCTTTACCTAACGTAACGGCCAAAACCGGCCAGCGCTATTCTCAAAAATCGTCAATTAATTTTCATTATTGTTTTCATTTTTTGTCTCAAAAACATAGGTTATGACCCCTCGTTGGAACGAGCTCGTCGAGCTCGTTCCAACGAGGGGTCATAACCTATGTTTTTGAGACAAAAAATGAAAAAAATTAGTTATTCAAGAATTATTTTTGCAAGTGTCGTCTGCTTTTCCAGGCTAGGTAAAGGGTTAAATGAACGCTACATCATTGTAACTGATAGGGGTGAGAAATGAACAATATACATACATGGTGCCTCTCAAGTCACACGTGTTGGGCGTGCATGTGTGTATCGTTGGATGGTGGGGGTGAAACTTAAAACATGTAATGAAAAAATCTACAGAGTCGTACTTTTAGAATCGATCCTATAGGCTATACCTTCATTTAATTTATGGCGTATGTACTACGTGAAATCCTGTATGCTGTGCACGGTAACAACACTAAATTTGCTCCCGTTTTAAAGGCAACCACAATTATGAAAGGGCCCCCGTCTCTATCTCGCGGGGCGCCCACAAGATTTTCCGCTACGCCACTGGGAGGACCCTTAGCCAAAATAGTGCCTCCACCAGTCCGCCCCAATATTCTAACATTAATCCCAAAGTTTCAATTGACGTCGCTCTGGAATCAGGTATGATTTCGCAGAACAATTAGTACCTTGATAATTTTGTATAAAACTCTCATCGTTTAGAATTGTACACACCTGCAAGCACATCTGGTGTTTGTTTAGAACAATAAGCCATAGATTGATGGTAGTACAAATCTTTACTGACCACATCAACAGTTATTCCATATACAATGATAAGTTACAGTAATAGTATCGCTTGTATTTTCACTAGATTTCCGGTGTCTCCACAGTTTAGGTTACAAAACAGTGTTTTTTTTTACATTGAAGCCAGTACAAACCTTTTAATCTCTCTACACCTCATCAAGCACATTTTTGGAAAAACAACCCTATATCCACTAAGTTTATCACCTCATGAAAAAATATACCAAACAAATGTATTGGTCGCCATGAGTAGTAGTGTATGTACCCGATCGTCCCTTATTACCCGGAGCTTTGCCGGAGCAACTAGTGTTAAATTCCCATAGGAACCGGAGCCTTTTGCCGGAGCAACTTTTTCGTTTGCAAAACTTTGGCTCCATCCAGTTTGATGCGGTAAATGGTGTACGTACTACATATATAGTATGCTATGGTATATGTAGTGATATATGTACGCATGGGGCTATAGGTATAGCTTGTAGGTAAGTGGTGGAAAGATGATGGAAAAATTGGGTTTTCTTGAAAGTTTTTACCGCGAAACGGTTGACGTTGCTATTGACGTCGTGACGTCATGATACGCGCGCGACGTCATAGAGATGTTGACCACTGTTATTGTCCATTATACAGTCTGACATAACGTCGTTCGGGTCAGGGGGTGTCGGACTTAACGTAAGGGGGGGGGGGGGGTATATATCCATGTTGGTATACTATTAGCCCTTGGGTCTTCATATTATGCTGTGTCTGCTATAGCTAGGTCAAGCAGTATTGTGTGCGTGTGTGTGTGGGGGGGGGGGGGGGGGGGGGAGGGGGGTAATGCATGGTCGGCCAGTGCGGTATTTCAAGATAGTCCTTGGTGGTTTAAGTTGGACAGTATAGGATGAATGGTCTGTTAGCCTATTACCCCCTTAGTACCATTAACCTACCGAATCCTTTGTATTATCTTATGGCTGGTATTGGTAGTTCGTAATGCTAGGCCAGGCAGTACTATAATCGTTTGTTTAGAAGTGGGGTATAGGATGCATTGTATATACCGATGTAGGCCCCTGTTAGTCCTCGGTATTATTAACCAACCGATTGCCAGTCTAAGGACACAACCACAACACCACATGCTTTAGCATTTTGTACTCCCAATGGAAACCACTGGATAGAAGGGAGAGTTAGTGGAAATAAGGGTTGGAAATACACTGTCCATGCTATACTACCATTCGAGACAACCGTGCATACCACACAACACCACATGAATTAGCATTACGAACCCGCTATGTATTGAAACCATAGCGATAGTAAAATGCATGAGGTGAGGAAGTACTACTAAGGTTTAACTGTACACCAAAAGGGTAAATACCGCCCATACTCTACTACCGTGCAAGACAATCCTGCATACTCCCACAACACAACATAATCTTCCATTACATACTACCCATAGCACCCATGGGATAGTGAAAAGTGTGGAGAAGTAATACCAAGGACTAACAGTACACCAACAGGGTATTCACCGCCGATACTATACTACCATTCCAGATAGCTACCATGCCTTTACTACATCACATGACCTAAGATTACGTACTACTAATAGCAAATGTAGGAAAATACAAAACATCACACCAGGTGGATTAGTATCGCCAAGGATTAATGGAAGGCCCACAGGGAACAGACTGCCATATTATACTACCATACCAGACAACCAAACACACATAATAACAACGCCTCATTCTAGCATTAGTTACTTCCCATAGCAGCCAAACGATGGTATACCTCTTTCAGTGGGTTAGTAGCACTAAGGTCTAACAGTAGACCACCAGGGGTACCGACCATTTCTATTATGCTACCATACCAGATGACCAAACATACCCATCAAAACCACATGACCTAGCATTATGTGATATCCATAGTAGCCATACAAAGGCATAAAGCATTAGTTGGTTAGTAGTTCTAAGAGCTAACAGTGAACCATCGGTGTCTAGGCCGTCCATACTATACTACGAACTGGATAACAAAGCATATCTCACAACTCAACGTGACAGAACATTACGTTCTACTCACAGTAACCATACGATGAAGCAAATCATTGGGTAGGTCAGTATACAGGGCTAATAGTAAACCAACAGACGTGCAAATACTCCATTCTATACTACCATGCCACGCCAGGGTGAGAAGCCCGACACATCCTGACCAGAAAAACCTAATGCCAGACTGTATACTGGGCATCATTAGCAGTCACAATGTTTCTGTGACTTGGCGTTGGCATTATGACTGTCATGACCTTATTGGCAACGCCAACCGTTTCGTCAGGAAACTTTCGAGAAACCTCACTATTGCCATTAATCTGTTATCACATACCCATACCTTGCCTAATTATACATAACTAGAGTATACCTTACAATACTTATAGTGTACATATTCTACACATGCCACATGCTGTGTGCTGTTGAATGAAGGTGAAAACACGCTTCAATTCGATCGCGGTACACGGCCGATAAAGTTATTGCAAAAGTCCGACAAAGCTTCAGCAAATGTCCGGTTTATAGAGATCGTTCGAGTAAATGCCATACTACTATCAAAGCAAACAGTGAAAAGCCAATAAGTGGCAATTGTGACGGTATGCTTTTACTTTTATTCTCAAGCCCGGGACCCCAAAGTTGGCATATTACATGGCTTGGGTGGTTCTTAGAACAAACAGCAGTACAAACAGCAGTTACTGGAGTCTGCCACCCAAAATACAACTCGGGTCAATGTGACAGCACATGTTACGCGCGCCAAAAACATTCGAGGTCCTGCTGAACATGATACTGGAGTATGACCTACATGTACATACACGATATACTACTTCAAAGGCATATTAATTTGTATAAACGACCATCTAATAATAACGCATCAGTTTCTACAGATTACTAATTTGTAAAAATAGTCTTCTAAAAATGTAAAAACAGTCATCTAATAATTAGTAAAAACAGTCATCTAATAATTAGTAAAAACAATCATCTAATAATCTGTAAATACCGTCTCCTTATCTATGAAAACAGATGAGTAATCTGTAAATATAAAATATACCCAAAGTAGCTTCCTATACCAAATGTTCACCACGAGTGGTGAAGTGGTGTTAACCGCGAGCCTTCGGCGCGCGGTTAACACCACTTTACCACGAATGGTGAACATTTGGTACACCAAGCTACTTTGGGGTATATTTTATTTATACCATGATCGTCAGATTATTAAGAGTCGCTATTATTTTTTCTCGATTTTACTGAGCACCAGACGTACATACGTGCGAATCTGTTTTTGTTCACACGAGCATCGGTGGGCAATACTTCCGCTGTCAATTTTATCACTGAAATGGATGAAAAAAAGAAACTGAGCTTTTTTTCGTTTTAATAACATAATAACATACTATTTCGAGTTATGCATGCTTTATTAACATGAGACAATGCATGTTTGTTAATTTTTGGCATCTTATGAGGTAAACCCATTTAAAAACGTAATAAATAATTGCCACTTCCATTTCACTCTTCGCGAGGCGACGTGCGATAAATTTAGACAAGTTTGCATTCAGGTCGACGTCACCAAAGGTCAACGGGGACACAAGACAATTTGGAAGCCATATACAGCAAGCAGGTCTGTTTTTATACACAGTGCAAACGTAAAAGGCAGATCTGCTAAAAGCACATCTGCTTTTCCATATCTGTTAAAGCATACCGTGTAAATTGACTTTTAGTAATCTGGGTTTCTTTTCCGATTACTAATGTGTAAAAATAGTCTTCTAACAATCTGTAAAAATAGGCCGATGAAATCGTCAGATGTGTACCCATACGCGCAACTAGTAGAAAGTCTCCCTGGATGCAGACATTATGTACACCATACATGATATGGGTACATATAGAAATGGATTGGAGGAGTGCCTAATTTGATGGATAAAGGGTTAATATCTCCGGATCAAATTATTAGATTTACATAAAAAACTATACAGCACAGCACGTCAGTAACCTGAATACATATATAAAGTAACCTGATAATCGGATTAATATTTATTGAGTTATCGCATGCCAAAGAAATGGATTGGAGGAGTTCTCAATTTGAAGTATAGAGGGTTAATATCACAGGATCAAATTATCAGATTTACACCAAAAACTATACCGCTCGGCACATCAGTAACCTAAACACAAATATAAAGTAACTTGACAATTCAAGTAATATTGTTCAAGTTATCGAATGCCAAAGGGATTGGAGGAATTTTCAATTTGAAGGATAAAGGATTAATCTCTCAGGATCAAAATAACAGATTTAGACCAAAAACTATACAGCTCGGCACATTAGTAACCTGAACACAAATATAAAGTAACTTGCCAATCCAAGCAATATTTTTCAAGTTATCGAATGTCAAAGGGATTGGAGGAATTTTTAATTTGATGGATAAAGGGTTAATATCTCAGGATCAAATTATCGGATTTACAACAAAAACTATACAGCTCGGCACATCAGTAACCTGAACACAAATATAAAGTAACTTGACAATCCAAGCAATATTTTTCAAGTTATCGAATGCCAAAGGGATTGGAGGAATTTTCAGTTTGAAGGAAAAGGGTTAATATCTCAGGATCAAAATAACAGATTTACACCAGAAACTATACAGCTCGGAACATCCGTAAACTGAAGATATATATAAAGTAACATGACAATTGGATTGATATTTTTTGAGTTATCTCTTGCCAAAGGGATTGGAAGAATTCTCAATTTGAAGGAAAAGAGTTAATATCTCAGGATCAAATTATCAGATTTACACCAAAAACTATACAGCTCGGCACATTAGTAACCTGAACACAAATATAAAGTAACTTGACAATCCAAGCAATTATTTTCAAGTTATCGAATGCCAAAGAAATGGATACGGACGCCGGGCGGACAGACAGACGGACGGACGGACGGACGGACGGACGCTCCAACATTTCGAGTTTATGGGCTACCAAAAAAAACATTTTGTATGTCCATCACCTTATTTTACCCAGAACCCCACCCCTCCACCCTAGAACTTATATTTAACCCTAACCCCACCCTATCCACTCAAAAACCACACCCTAACCCTAACCCTACCCTGACCCTAAACCCTAAAACCCCACCCCTGACCCTAACCCCCACCCCCAGGGACCTAACCCATCCCAACGTAAAGATCTACTCTGGGGCTACCCCTACCCCTAACCCAACCCCACTCCCTGACCCTAACCCCACCCTAGCCGGACCAAAAGGTTTAGGGGCTATGTTTTGGTTTAGGGGCTATAAAAACTAAAACCCCACCCCTGACCCCCAACCCCCACCCCACCCCACTGGGTCCAAACCCCTCCAACCTTTAGTCCTGCCCTGGGGCTACCCCTAACCCTAACCCCACCCCTCTCCTAACCCTAATACTACCATAATTTCGACTAACCTCCTAAAACTAATAGCTCCTAAACAGGTTTAGTTGGCCCGGACGGACGGACGGACGGACGGACGGACGGCCACCCCGGATGCCGCCATTATGTGTACCATACATAGTATGGGTACACATAAAAACAATCATAGAATAATTCGCAAAATAGTCTTCTAATAGTCTGTATAACAGTCATCTAATAATTTAGTAAAAACAGTCTTATAATCTGTTAATACAGTTTACTAATCTTTAAAAAAACAGTCTTCTAATAATCTTTAAAAACAGTCATCTTATAATCTGTAAATGCACATTAACGACAATTTACACAGTGTGTTTTTTTCACATCTGTCTCAGCGCACATTACATACATAAATTCATATCTGTAAAAGCATACTGTGTAAATTGGCTTTTAGCAATCTGAGTTTTTTTTCCGATTTCTAATTTGTAAAAAAATGTCTTCTAAATTATAATCTGTAAAAATAACCATTTAATAATTTGTACAAACAGTCATCTAATAGTCTGTAAATACAGATTAGTAATATTTGAAAACATATTATTAAATGAAAGTGTCGTGAAGTTAATACACTCCTGTAAGTTCTGATTTGCAGCAGTGGTGTTTCAAAATGTTTTCCGAAGAAAAAGTAGTCGTAATCCCGAAAACTAAAAAGGTTAAACGAGCGAATGTGTAGTTTGTGGACAACTGGAACGTTTTATCGCTAACCATGTATATCTAGTAACTCTGCTTTCCGGTCATCAGATTCCTGCAGGACTACAATAATTTTTGAACTGTCATTAGCTATCTTGCCAAGTACTGAATGAATGAATTTACACACAATTTGCGAAGCGTGTTCCGATAAAAAAAAACAATTTCAAATATTCATCCCATGTTGCAATACCTACGGGGAGTGGAGCCTCGAATGTGCACTCTAAAATCATTTGGGTTAAAAATAGGGCTGAAACGGATGACTCATTTTCGTAACCGACTAACCAAGAGCTGTAACCGGTTAATATCCGGTTATCCGTGGCCATTATTTCACCGAATACGGGATCCAAACTATAAGAATAGAAAAGCAGTATTCTCAAACTATTCTGTAGTGTGTATACATACGAACGTTGTCGAGTACTCGACAACGTTCGTTTGTATACATACTACGGAATACATGTAGTTTCTGCGATTACTCATTACACACGGAAACTGCCGAAGTCTTGAACGCCAAAGTGGATTATTTCTCAATACATACAACGCGGCTTCGACGTGTAATCTATCACAAAGAAGAAGCGGCAGATTTACTACGTTTTCGACGTGGAATGATCGATCACAATCGATATTTCGGATAACAGGTTGACGGTTTTTCTAATCGGTTAGGTAGCTAACTGGTTTCAAACCGATTATCCGTTAACCGTTTCAGTACTAGTTAAAAGTCAACCCAAATCAACTGGGTTGAGTGAATATGAATCCAGTTGATTTTAGAGTGTGGGCCTTGTTGTGCAACAAATGTAAGTACTAACCGCAGTCAGACTAATGTGAAACTCACTTAATATTATCGTGATGTGACGATTATTATTGTCTTTGGTCTAAGACAAATAAAAAAATCAGAGCCCAATCATTGAGTCGACATTATTTATTACTTTATCGCAACGCTCGCATCGCATTTAGTGTGTGAAAGCCTTTACGCGGTGTTCTGTGGGTAAAGAAAGCAGCGTTTCGTCAAGGCAAATGGATTTCAAAACTGCAGAAACCGATTTGTCACGGAGCCTTTCTTTTCTCGGAGACGTCAAACTACATATATTTCAGTAAAGCTATGAAATCCAGATGTCTTTATTAAATTAAACACCTAAAATACTTGATGTATGAGGATAGGACGGCACCTATAAGGTTGCTCCGGGCGATAATGCTTGTCCTTTACTGCATATATATGTGGTCCTGATGAAATGAAGAAAACATCTATGAAAATAATATATACTCAACTTAAGTAAGACTTATATAACCAATATTTTGAATGGATAGAATTTGAACATAGTGACGTGGTCAGGATATTCACATTTCCGAACCTCCAGGAGTGTTATTTCCATCAACGAAACAAGGGGTTGAATACTGGAGTTACTTCCCTTATATTGTTTCAAGACACCGTTATTCATTGAAGCACACTGTGATGTCTTGAGTCGGAAATTTATGGGCTCTCTCCCAACCAGTATATAAATAGAGGGTATGGAATGAGTGTTTTTCTCATATAATATTTATGAAACGAGTCTAAGAATTTACCGTTTTAGCGAGCCTCTGGCGAGCCCAAACGGAAAATTCGGAAGAGTTTCATAAATATTATATAAAAACGCTCATTTCATATTCTATTTATCATATGACACACACACGCACACATTAGCCACTTAGTATGACTTTTTAACCCATCACCTAACTTGAGTTGCAGACGGCACTTGGAAAAACATCCTCGTATAACTAAAAAAATTCATTTTTTGCTTCCAAAACATAGGTTATGACCCCTCATTGGAACGAGCTCGTCGAACTCTTTCCAATGAGGGGTCATAACATATGTTTTGGAATCAAAAAGTGAAAATATACAAAAAAATGAATGGCGTTTTTCTTGTAGGTAAAAGATTAATACAATATAACCCACCCTAAATAGGACAGATAACGTAAATTCTCTCTACTGAAAGTATGCAAATGTGATCCATTTGTATTTTGTTTAGCCAATCAAATTGTCCAGTTTTGATATTGACCAATGGAAGCTCCCAACTCTAGTTATGCAAATTATGAAAATATGGCCCAGTTGTATTTTGTTCAGCCAATCAAATTGTCTAGTTTTGAAACTGACCAATGAAATTGACGGAAGGCTTTATTTATCACTGATTAATATGAAAACAAAATATAAAATGTTTTAAAGTGAACAAAACGGACGAGTCACATGATAAAAAAAAAACATATGATAGATTTCTACAGAATATGACGAGAATGGTGTACGCGTGACAGGAATCAACGACTCGAAGTGGAGTTTTTGAAATGTTGAAATACAGGAAAAACTCCAAAAAGAGTCTTCGACTTCTGTGCCCCCCCCCTCCCACCCCCACCCCACCCCCGTACTCCACCTGAGCTGAGATTTGTATTTACACTATGATTAAACTTAAACTACGTGAAATAAACTTAGATTTTTAAAGAAAATTCTTCGGTGCTCTGTTTACTTTCTTGAGTGACTCTTTTATGTCGGAACACTTGTGTCACATCTTAATGTCAATCAAATGCGTAACGACCAATCAGATGCGTTCTTACATGGCGTTTTTAAATGTAGGCCAGATTCCATACGTGGTATACCAAGCACATTTCTCAATGGATGTATTCTATTGAGTAAGGTTGAATATAACCAACAATCGTGGAATAGTGAAGCATAAAGGATGGGATATAATATATATGTACAATCTGACCTCAGCTTTGTATTATAATTACATTGCAAGCGCGTCGCGAAAGTGACTGACCGGCGGTGGTGGTGGTGTTGGTGGTGGGGGGTGGGGGCACATTTCATTGTTCATGCAGGATTTCGATAAATTTTGATATCGTGCTTGCCATTAACCCTTTACCCAACGAATCGGCCGCACCCATAATTAACAAAGTGTGCCGCTGGTGCCGCTGGAAAACATTTATATTTAAAAAAAAATCAACAAAAACTTATCATGTGAGTAGTATAGCATGTACCCGACCGGAGCGCATTGGCAGGATTTCATGCAGGATCTCATGTGTCGTAATAGTCACATGACCCAGTAGCGCCATGTTCGGTTGTCATGGTAACCCGCGTGCGAGGCCATCTTGTGACGTCATCCCATAGTGATACGTGGTGTGAGTGCCCATGCGCGTGTTGTTAGGGTGATACGTGTTTCCGTCGTCCAGTTTGTATACTGGAGGCCGCCATATTCGCTTCTATGGTAGCACGTGGGTGCTATGTTACCCAATGGCCTACAAGACAGGGGTATGTTCGGAGGGTGTGTTCGATTGAACAGGAGTAATTTTCCGTTTCGTAGAATTACCACAAACAACCCGACAGTCCCTCCAAATCACCCAAAACCACCCCAAACTACCGAAATTGACTTTATTTGATACGGATTTCCCCCAGAATCCTATTTAGGACCGCCATACCATGGGACCGAGAGGCCCTTAGGTACCGAGAAGGCTCCAGGGGTAAGTTCGATTGAAGTAGAGTAGTTTTTCTGGTTCGGATTTCCCCCCAGAATCCTTTTTAGGACCGCCATACCATGGCTTATAATAGTAGCTCGTAGTGCTATAGTACTGAGGGGTCCTTTGGAATATAGCCAACTGATAGACAACCTCCATGAAAGCCTTTATCATTCCTAATGCCACGAATCTATCTAGTAGTTACTGATAAGTCATTGCTCGAACTACCTGAATCCCACAGATCAAATAAGCCATAGAGTATTTAGTCGAAAGGGTGACTCGCACATCCGACTCATTTCGGTATTTGAGGATACCTATGACCTGGCATTGTATTATTTGAGGATTCCTATCGAGGATACCTTCTGGGGAATCCCTTATTTGTAGTATGAGGCCATGTTGGTAATGGTCGAGACACCCTAACTCAGGACATAATAGTGGTTGCCTGTAGTAATGATACAAGTCAACAGTGGTACGAGGCTGCAAGGCTGGTAGGACACCATACTAAAGGTGAATACAATACCTACTGAACATAGAACACATGGTGGTGACAATGGACAAGTCAACAGCTGTAGTCTTGAAGCTATGAAGGGTATGGGGTGGATTAGAAGCCAGGTGCTGAACAGGGTTAGGAGCCATAATTGTCTTACAGATAAATAACCTGCAGAAAGTCTTCTTCAAAAGGCATCCTCAACAGGATCCTCAAAAAGGTAACCTCAAATAGTCACTATGTCATAAATATTCTCAAATATATGTATGTGCCTATGTGCTACATGTGACGTGTACACATTGTGCACTAGCACACTAACACATATCAGCATATCCAGCATGTGTCTATGTGCTACATGTAATGTGAACACATTGTGTAATAGCACACAAACACTTCTAGGAAAGTCAGAATAATTTATAGAGAGATCGGGGACGTTATAACATAGACAGGACAGACCAAGGAGTGAGAGAATAATAAGCTATGAACAAGACTAGGAAAGGGTAGAAGCAGAGAATTCCAACGAAATCTGAACTAGTAAAACAATGTCGGGTTGTTTGTGGTAATTCTGGGTAATTAAATTGTTTCTTATTCAAAGAAACGCACTTACACCACAACATGTTAGTTTTATAAGCCTATCGGTGATATTAGAAGCCTTTATGGTGCAAAAGCACTATGTTCTTCTATTAAAATAAGGATTCTCAAGGAACTTTTCGGGTTGTTTGTGGTAATTTTAACAGAGGATTCTCGGTAATTAGATTGACTCTTATATAAAGGAACGCATCTGTTATTGGGAAAAAGAGGATTCTGGGGGAATCATTATCAAATAAAGTAATTTTGGGTTGCTTTTTGGTGAATTGGAAGGATTGTCGGGTTTATTTTTGTAATTAGATTTACTCCTATTCAATTGAACACAACCTCTAAACACACCTCTTTGCTATTAGAGGATTTTGGGTCACATAGCAACCATTTGCTACAATAGAAACTCAGACGGTGGCCTCCAATAGACAAAATGTACGAAGGAAACGCGTATCACCATAACAGCAGACGCTGCACAGGCGCACTAAGACTAGGAATCATTATGGTAATTACGTCACAAAAGGGCCGCTCACTGGTCTACCACGACAACCCAATATGGCACCACTGAGTGACGTCATATGAGATCCAGCACATGATATCCATAAGATGGGGTCGAAATAAAATATTAATAGGGATGCGCCTATTATATGAAAAATGGTATATCATGTATACACCCCCAACCCCCGTCTTATGGATCTCATCTGTTAGATCTCAGGTAACGTCGTATCACATGACCTAGTGGCACCATGTTGTGTTGTCATGGTAAAAACAACCATAATTCGTACTGAAACAGGCTGATTTGTTTACGAGAGGTCGTGGCATTAACATGCACATTACCCAATAATTCCTCAACCCCTAAAGATAAACCCTGGCGCAAATTATAGCATATTGAATAAGCGTTCAGAAAATCGTAACCTTTAAAATTCCCCAATGGGAGGGGTGGGTGAGGGTGAGGGGACAGGGGCGATAAGCAGCTCACGCGCTATTAACAACTATTGGACTGACAGTTCTTTGGTGAGTGAAAATCAGTTCGCATTCAGGAAGAAACATAGTACTATAGGCACTAGTACTATAGACAGTGCATTCATAATAAAGGCAACAAAAAATTAAATTATTGAAAAAAAACTTTTGTATACGTTTTTTGTTGATTAAAAATAGTGAGGTACACAGTCTGCTACCTTTTGTAAAGCCTCAGAATTTGTTACCTTTTAAACAATATACTCTTGAAATTATGTGTCAGAATTTAATATTGCACCTGGAATTTTGTATCAGTGAAATTAATATCTGATTAAAAAAAAACTACACAAGGATTTAGCTTACCACTTTTGGAGGATTGTAGGGGTTAGACAAGTCTGAGTGATCTCTCGATTGTTGTTCAAACTGATTTAGGAAAAAAAAATTGACGTTATTTACTTTAAAAAGAACTCAGTGAGGGCCAAACATCAAAAAATGTTATGCTCTTTATTAGGAAAGAACTGAACAAAACGATGAAACTGGCTCAGGCTGGTTCACAATAATTCTGTGAAAAAACACCTTAACACATCATCCATTGTCGAATAAAGCCAGAAATGTGTTCACCGCTGACGTATTGTTAATATTTCATGCCCGACCAGTCTTAAAAATAATGCACACTTATTGTTCGTGGCGGTTATTCGCTCGGCTAACAGCGAAAGTAGTATGTAATGTGATTTCCAGAGGCTATTTTCAGGAGCTCTTTCACGATCTTATGTGATGTCAAAGTCACCTGACCCAGTTACGTCATGTTTGGTTGGCATGATAGCTCACGTGACACAATTACTGTAGTAATACGTGGCGTCACTGCGCATGTGCGCGTATGTTGGTATGGTGACACGTGTTTCCGTCGTCCATTTTGTATACTGGAGGCCGTCATCTAGTGATCCAGAAGCCTCTAATAGGATGGGATGTGTGTTAGAATGAGCGTGTTCGATTAAAAAGGGGTACATCTAATTACCCAAATCGACTCGGCAATTGTTTATTTGGCTCGGATTCTCGGAGAATGTTCGGGTTGTGCCTATCCAAACCGTAATCTTTCAGGGCACATGGCTGCTATGAACCTGAAAGGTTGCTAAAGTAGTGTGTTTTAGAAATTCGTTCGATTGAACTAGAAAATGACTAATTACCCATATGGATCCGACAATTGTTTTACAAGTTCAGATTCCTTGTGAATCCTTTGCTTGAGTCTATGTATCTATGAGCTATATTATTGTTTCTGTCTATCCAACTCTAATCGTTTGTTCCGGAGTATACTCCAGCAGAGTTTAAAAGTCTGCCAGATGAAACAGTTTTACCTTATTTTCTTACTATTTTCAGCTTTTTTGGTCCGTTCCGAACATGGTTTTACTTCTATTGTATTGCCCTGGGTACTCTGGTAGCGGGGAAGAACCTTTCATTTGGAACAGTGTTACCTCCAATTCTTCTCGACCACTAGTTACCACTGCCTATTCCTGGCCCTTTTCTGACTGCTCTCATTTCACCATTCCTGGGCCTGTTCTATCTATGTTATGACTTCTATCTGCTTTAGACTACCTATTTTGATTTTCCCACATATGTCTGTGTGCTAGTATATAATGCGTAACAATAAGTACTCGTCACATGCAGCACATGGTCACAAACAACGAACAAAGGGACCAAGAGGTATAGTCTATTACTAGAAGATGACACATGCAGCACATGGGCACATACAAAGAACAAAGGGTCCTAGAAGTATAGTTTATTACTAGACAGGACTTCACGGTACGTGGTACAAGACGATGGTAGAATGTGTCTGTATGCCAGCAGTGGCGTAGCGGAAAATCTTGTGCACCCCCCCCCCCCCCCCACCCCCGCGAGATAGAGACTCTGTAGATTTATTTTTTCATTACATGTTTTAAGTTTCACCCCCACCATACAACGATACACACATGCACGCCCAACATGTGTGACTTGAGAGGCACCATGTATGTATATTGTTCATTTCTCACCCCTATCAGTTACAATGATGTAGCGTTCACTTAACCCTTTACCTAACTTGAAAAGCAGACGACACTTGCAAAAATAATTCTTGAATAACTAATTTTTTTCATTTTTTGTCTCAAAAACATAGGTTGTGACCCCTCGTTGGAACGAGCTCGACGAGCTCGTTCCAACTAGGGGTCATAACCTATGTTTTTGAGACAAAAAATGAAAAAAATAATGAAAATTAATTGGCGATTTTTGAGAATAGCGCTGGCCGGTTTTGGCCGTTACGTTAGGTAAAGGGTTAAAAGAATAATACATAGACTACAAAGAGTACGTCATGTGGAAGTGAGAGTTTCGAATTATGTGTATTTGGTACACAGCCTCGCTCTCTTACTCTCTTTCCCTCTTTCTTCCAGCGTTGGGACGTCTTTCAAGACGGGGGCCCCCCTTCTAGCCCCCCCCCCCCCCCCCCCCCGCAATGCGGGACCTGCGGGCCCATCCCCTACGCCACTGTATGCTAGTACATAGTGTATCACATGTACACATCGCATGCGTGTCTGTGTGCTTATGCACAAGTTGCGCGCATCACATACACCACATGGGCACATTAGGGTGTTTGTAGATACTTATGGGACGTTGGATTAGGAACTAGATGAGACTGGTTGGGAATATTGGAGTATAATCTATCAGACTTCCACAGCCGGGTATTTTCAATGGGAAATGTATAAAAATGGGTCGATCTCAACTTTTTGATTATTTGTATCCTGACCGTCATCGAGTGAAGACATGTTCCCGTTTCCGTACAAACACTGTTCTAAAGTATTTTCGATGCCAGATAATGCCAGAGAACACGAGAAGAAGGATTGTCCCAAAATGGCAATCCGTTGTGGGAAAATCGGCGGTGACCTGCAACCAATGATTTACCGGAATAAAGTAGTGTTAGAATTTTTACGTGATGCAAACAATGAGGAAACGGATGCCGTTCTTCGAGATGCAGGTGAGGATTCGATTACCAGTTTGTGTACATACTAAAATAATAAGTTAGGTTCAAAATCAACCCAATTGGGTTCATATTCACTCAACCCACTTGATTTGGGTTAATTTTTTACCCAACTGATTTTTTATTGTAGTTGTACTACCAACATCATCGATGATAGGATACCACTGAATTCTACAGAATCTGATGACATTCGAGTACAGGAGACTGCATTGAAGCTGCCTACTTACAATGGTTTATTATATGACCATGTAATTTAACCACTAAATATCACTACTGTTTTCCGATCTTTTCCTGGTACCTGGAAAATCCAGTGTGGAATTCGATTCCGTATCACTATGGTATGACGGACTATGCGTTCGAATCAGCATAATTAGCTGCTCCGGTCGCAGAAAGAACTTGACTCCGAGCTGGAATGGATGTGCTTGAACGGTGGTCCGGTTTTTTTTTTATCGTATTCATGATATTTTTTATCGTATTCATGCGCATCGGGGGATTCCCGGAAGTGTGCACCTGTTACAAAAATAAGTGTAAACAAAAATAATTTCTTTTTACTTCAATCCAATTTACCATAAAAGGTTGGCGGAATTGTTAATGCTAGCGTTGGCATGCGATGTTGTACTATACGTCATATGATAAACCTTTTATCGCAACAGTAAAGTGCTCTGGGTCGTCGCAGCACGTCTCGCTGAGGAGGTCAGATCGCCGGATCAAACGACCTGCCGCATGCAGCTCGTTTGTTCCGACGGTCTGACCTCCTCAACGAGATGTGATACTATAACCCAGATCACTTCACTGTAGGAATAATATGCGTGTACCACTGGATATAAAAAGAAGTATATTTAATAAATATAGCATGGCAGTAGTATAGCTCATATGTTTGAGGTCTATTCTGGGGGGCCTCGGAGGGGGACCTCGGAAGTGACGTCATGTCACGTGACGTAGTGGCGCCATGTTGTGTTGTCATGGTAACCCGCGTGAGCGGCCATGTTGTGACGTCATCTCCATAGTGATACGTGGTGTTAGTGCGCATGCGCAGCGCGTGTTGTTAGGGTGATACGTGTTTCCGTCGTCCATTTTGTATACTGGAGGCCGCCATCTTGGTTTCTATGGTAGCACGTGATTGCTATGTTACCTAAGGCCTACAATAGGACAGGGGTATGTTCGGAAGGTGTGTTCGATTGAATCGGAGTATTTTCTGGAACGACTTCCCTGGATAATTACCATAAACAACCCGACAACTTGTATTATTTCGAATTCTTCCAGAATTCTCTGCTTCTATCTATATATGCAATAGTTATCGTTTATCTGGACATGTTCCTTTATTCTAGAGTATACTCCAGTAGCGTAGAAGAGCCTATCAACTGGAACAGTTTACCTTATTATTGCTATATTTAGCAATTTCTGGTCTATTCTTGTTAGTTCTGAAGCTATTCTAAGTACTCTTGTTGTTTCATTTATCTAGATTATACCTAACCAATCAGATTGCTCGATTTCCCATAACCTGTACTTAATCGTACAGGGTTATCTCCCTTGTGTATAACAAAAGACTATATCCAATGGCCATATCCCATGAATCCCATTTTTTGCAAAACACCTGTGGTTATGGAATCCCTTTTTTGTCGTATGAGGCCACGAGGGCTATGTAAAAGCCCTCAATGAGTCCTTATTTATTATCCCTCATATCCTCATTGAATTTCGAGGTTATGAGGACCTTGAAAAATCCCTCAATGAGGTATAATTTACTACGACTCTTAGCCTCATTTCAGTATTTAACAGGTAAATCCTATGAATCCCATTTTGGAAAACGCCTGTGACTGTGGAATCCCTTTTTTGTCGTATGAGGCCATGAGGGCTATGTAAAAACCCTCAATGAGTCCTCATTTATTATCCCTCATAGCCTCATTGAATTTTGAGGTTATGAGGACCATTAAAAATCCCTCAATGAGGAAGAATTTACTACGACTCTTTGCCTCATTTCAGTATTTAACAGATATATCCTATGGAATCCCATTTTGGAAAACGCCTGTGACTGTGGAATCCCTTTTTTGTCGTATGAGGCCATGAGGGCTATGTAAAAGCCCTCAATGAGTCCTCATTTATTATCCCTCATAGCCTCATTGAATTTTGAGGTTATGAGTACCATTAAAAATCCCTCAATGAGGTATAATTTACTACGACTCTTAGCCTCATCTCGGTATTCGAGAATACCTGACATTATATTATTTGAGGATACCCATGGCCTGGTATTGTATTATTCGAGGATACCTATCGAGGATACCTTTTATAGGATACTTATCTGAGGATACTATATAGGCTGTACATATCCCTATAGGTCTCTTGCTGGCCCTTAGTACTATTAATCCACCTGATGCTTTATGTTATCCTATGACTGGTATAGGTAGTATGCAATGCTAGGCATAGGGGTATTGTGGGTACGGGTACTGCCTGGTAGTTTAGAACGGTACTATAGTATGGCGGTATATACACCTATAGGCCCCTGTTAATACTTGGTATTATTAACCAACCGATTGCTTTGTTTTATTATATGGCTGGTATATGTAGTACGTTATGGTAGACCTAGTGATTTTATGGGGGTGGGGGTAATGCTTGGTAGTTTAGGACGGTAGTATAGCATAGGCTGTACATATCCTTGTAGGTCTCTTGCTGGCCCTTGGTACTACTGATCCACCAGATGCTTCATATTATTGAGCGGTATTCTGGGGTGGGGTCAATGCCTGGTAATACAGAACGGCAGCAGAGTATGGTTGGTATATTCCCCTATAGGTCCCATCCTAACCGTTCATAGTATTAACCTACCAAATGCTTTGTATCATCCTGTTACTGGTAAGGTGGTACGTAATACCAGTAGTTCCTACCTTATTCCGAGTACTCTTGTTGTTTCATTTATCTAGATAATTTATATAAATTATAATTAACCGATTAGATTGCTTGATTTCCCATAACCTGTACTTAATCGTACAGAGTTATCTCCCTTCTACATAATAAAAACCTATATCAATGGCAATATCCCCGGCACCCCAATTTCGGCACCCCTTTTTTTTGAAAAGCATATGGCCTTCGGCACCCCTTTTTCTGAAATGAGGATAAGAGTCGTATTAAAAATCCCTCATTGAGTGATTTTTAATACGACTCTTATCTTCATTTCAGAAAAAGGGGTGCCGAAGGCCACATGTTTTTCAAAAATGGGGTGCCGATATTGGGGTGCCTTCTGGAGAATCCCTTTTTTCTGAAACGAGGATAAGAGTCGTATTAAAAATCCCTCAATGAGGTCTAATTTACTACGACTCTTATCCTCATTTGACAAAAAAGCATAGCCCTCATGGCCTCATACGACAAAAAAGGGATTCCACAGTCACAGGCGTTTTCCAAAATGGGATTCAGGACCAGACTCTTTGTCCACTGAAAATACCCTAAATACATTAAAAATTTTCCATTTGAATATCCAAAGCCTAAAGCCCAAATTAGACGTTATGCAATATGAATCACTATCCTATGATGTACTAGCTCTCACGGAGACCTGGCTACAAAGCACTGATTTGACGTCTGACATTATGATTCACGGATTCCAGGAACCCCTGCGGTTTGACCGCATGACAAGAGGAGGTGGCGTTGCTGTCTATGTGAAGAATGGCTTGTGCTTTCGGCGGAGAAGCGATCTTGAGGTGAATGGCATCGAATGTCTATGGGTCGAAGTGTTCACGAAACACCACAAGTCCCTATTGCTCGGGGTATTTTACCGCCCGCCCAATAGTTCCCAAGATGCTTGGGATTATATTACAGAATCAATTGATAGAGCGAAAGATACCTTGATCCCTGACCTAGTTATTACTGGTGACTTCAACGAGAATCAAATAGGCTCCCCAAGGGGTCATTTCCATGAAGTTTGTAACTACTGTAATCTTAGACAGCTAGTGATTGGACCAACGTGCCTCACCGAATCATCTGCTACACTCCTCGATCTTTTTGCTGTCAGTAGTACTGTCCACGTTGTAGGATGCGAAGTTCTTGAGCCAATTATACCTGACATGACTCGCTATCACTGTCCGATCTCTATCGATGTCCAGTTCACAAAACCCCGATCTCATAAATTTAAGAGACGCATATGGTTGTATGCAGAAAGGAATTATGAGGAGCTTAACACAGCGTACAAAAATTTAAATTGGGAAAACCTACTTGATATTTTATGCCCTGATACCCTAGTTTCTAAATTCACCGATCAACTACTCGACACTGCATCTACTTTCATTCCCAACAAAATCATAACTTCTAGGACCAATCAGCCCAAATGGATGCATAATCAAATACGGCTGTTACTAAGACAAAGAAAACGATTGTACCGGACAGCAAAGCGCACAGGCCTACTTCGTGACTGGGCGAAATACAAATGTAAACGAAATGAAGTTGTCGCATCGGTCAGGAAGGCAAAAGCAACCTACACATCAAAAGTTCAAGCAAAATTAGGTTGCCCTGAGACACCCTCTTCTGAGTGGTGGAAAACCCTGAAAACATTTATTTTTAATAATACATCGGGAATCCCTACTATCACCCATTTGAATAAATTATACTCCACTGACCATGAAAAGGCAGAAATCCTCAACGAATACTTTTGTTCTATTTCTTCCTTGGATGACACTAATACTTCTTTGCCAAATTATCCCTTCCATGCGCACCAGTCCCTCGACGGAATAATATTACACAGTAGTGAGGTCTTTGAAGCAATCAAGAGTATCAAGGCATCGAAAGCATCCGGTCCTGACCTTGTAAGTCCCCGACTACTAAAGGAATGTCGTCGCTCTCTGTGCGAACCACTTACAGTCATTTTTAACATACTTCTGAGTAACAACTATTTCCCAGCCTTATGGAAAAAAGCCAACGTGACGCCAGTTTTAAAAAAGAATCCTTCTAACTTAGTTACCAATTATCGCCCGATATCGCTGATTAGTTGTGTTGGGAAACTATTCGAAAAATGTGTGTTCAAGCGGTTATGGCGTTTCATTTGCGATAATAATATCCTTAGTCAGTTCCAATCTGGTTTTACCCCTGGTGATTCAACGGTTTTACAACTGACAGACATCTATGATGCATTCTGTCATGCTCTTGATGAAGGGAAAGAAGTTAGGGTTGTTTTTTGTGACGTGAGTAAGGCATTTGATAAGGTTTGGCACACTGGTCTTATCCACAAGCTAGAAAAGATAGGAATAACAGGCGACTTGCTTTCCTTCCTAAAGTCTTACCTTTCGAATAGGTCTCAACGGGTTTTGATAGCCTCCGAGGCATCTCCTTGGAGACCAGTAACTTCTGGAGTTCCACAAGGATCCATTCTAGGTCCGCTGTTATTTTTAATATACATCAACGACATTACCGAAAACTTACAGAGTAGTATACGGCTATTTGCTGATGATACATCTCTTTATCTCATTGTAGAGAACCCCGGCCAAGCTGCAGCATTAATCAACCATGATTTGGCCAAGATAGAACATTGGGCCAAATCATGGTTGATTGAGTTTAATCCTCAAAAAACAGAGACTATGTTAATTTCGCGTAAGATCATTGCTCCTACGCACCCACCTTTATATCTAAGTGGAACTCGAATTACCGAAGTAACTACTCACAAGCATTTGGGTGTGACCCTAAATAAATCCTGTACTTGGAGCGAGCATTTTGATCATATCTGCGCCAAGGCTTGGACTCGTATAGACATGTTGAGAGCTCACAAGTTCACTCTTGATTGCAAGGTCTTAGAAAAGATATACTTCGCATTTATTAGGCCCCTCCTGGAATATGCAGACTGTGTTTGGGACAACTGTTCAAGTACACAGGCTGCGAATCTAGAAAAAATTCAAGTAGCTGCAGCGAGAATTGTTACTGGTGCTACAACTAGTGCCAGTAAAAGTTTACTCTACGCGGAAACTCGATGGGATTCACTGCAGGAAAGGCGCCGAAAGCACAAGCTACTTCAATTCTTCAAGATGTATCATAAACTTGTTCCTCCATACCTTTCAAACAAAGTACCGCCAGTTACTTCGTCCATCAGTCTTCACCACAATACTCGATCAAATAAAACCCACCGAGTTCCGTTTTGTCATACTAGTTTGTACCAGTCTTCGTTTCTTCCAGATGTTACCAAACAATGGAATATGTTGCCCGTCTCGGTTAGGGAAAACTGTTCCATCATAAATTTCAGAAGGTTCCTAAATGGCGGGAATCAACGTCCGCCCACATTCTATGCCGGGGCCAAATCTCGAGCAGCTCAAATTTATCATTGTAGGTTGCGTCTGCACTGTAGCGGTGTTAACGCCCATCTGTATGATAATCACCTCTCGTCTTCACCTCTGTGTCTGTGTGGTGGCATAGAAACGACTGAACACTTTCTTCTGTACTGTACAAACTATACAGATGTACGTAATCTAACAATTAATACATTGCCGTTTACCTTTGATCTTTCTATGCTCCTGTATGGGTCTGAGCATTTGAGCATCACTGACAACTATCTTGTGTTCAGAGTCGTGCAAGAATATATCATACAAAGTGGGCGCTTTCACTGAGTTGCAGTATATATGTAGACTTGTTTCATTATGGTATATCGACAGGTGTATATGCACCAGTAAATACATCACAATAACATTTTTGACACTAACCTTCCTGGGGAAGTATACCGCGGACTGCCCGGAGTCCGCCCCTGCACTGTCTCTCCGTACCAACAGTATCCTGTTGAAATTAATTTTTAACTCCTCTGAGCTGGAAGAGTGGTGAGAACAGTCCAGGCGCGGACTCTTGACTCGTCTCTTGTCTGTTTGCGGCGATGGTACTGTTCATCAATAGAGTCATAGACTACACTCATGTGATCGCTTCTGGTATTAATACTGCTTTCAAGTTGGTTTCATCTGCAGATTATTCTGCGTCTTTGTTTCCATTAGTCTATTTGTTTTTCCTTTCTTGACTTTTTTTTTCTTTTTTGTTCGTTTAATTTTTTTCTTCTTCTCTTGTGCTTTTCTTCTTGTTTCTTCATTTTTTCCCTCTTTTTTCCCTAGTTCTGACACTTTTCTCTTTCTATCCAACAACGACAATGAGTTCAAACAATATTTTACTCAGTTTTAGCAACCACCTATATACTTTGTAATTTAGAAATGTTCTAGGAGACGGCTTATATAAGCTAAGAGCTTTCTGCCGAATCCTCTCACTTGATATTGTCATCTACTTCTACATGTCTTGCTGTACTGCATACATTTTATTATAAATTCTGTACAGTTAATGTAACATTATCAGTCTTTTGTATGTATTATATCATGTTCAGTTCTGAATAAATATTGTTTAAACTAAAATGGGATTCAATAGGATTTACCTGTTAAATACTGAAATGAGGCTAAGAGTCGTAGTAAATTATACCTCATTGAGAGATTTTTCAAGGTCCTCATAACCTCAAAATTCAATGAGGGTATGAGGGATAATAAATGAGGACTCATCGATGGCTTTTACATAGCACTCGTGGCCTCATACGACAAAAAGGGATTCCATAGCCACAGGTGTTTTGCAAAAAATGGGATTCATGGGATATGGCCATTGGATATAGTCTTTTGTTATACACAAGGGAGATAACCCTGTACGATTAAGTACAGGTTATGGGAAATCAAGCAATCTGATTGGTTAGTTATAATCTAGATAAATGAAACAACAAGAGTACTTAGAATAGCTTCAGAACTAACAAGAATAGACCAGAAATTGCTAAATATAGCAATAATAAGGTAAACTGTTCCAGTTGATAGGCTCTTCTACGCTACTGGAGTATACTCTAGAATAAAGGAACATGGCCACATAAACGATAACTATTGCATATATAGATAGAAGCAGAGAATTCTGGAAGAATTCGAAATAATACAAGTTGTCGGGTTGTTTGTGGTAATTATCCAGGGAAGTCGTCCCAGAAAATACTCCGATTCTATCGAACACACCTTCCGAACATACCCCTGTCTTATTGTAGGCCTTAGGTAACATAGCAATCACGTGCTACCATAGAAACCAAGATGGCGGCCTCCAGTATACAAAATGGACGACGGAAACACGTATCACCTTAACAACACGCGCTGCGCATGCGCACTAACACCACGTATCACTATGGAGATGACGTCACAACATGGCCGCTCACGCGGGTTACCGTGACAACACAACATGGCGCCACTACGTCACGTGACATGACGTCAGTTCCGAGGTCCCCCACCGAGGTCCCCCAAAATAGACCTCAAACATACGAGACATACTACTCATGGCTTTGAGTTGACTATGCCAAAATAGTGGTCCTCGAGGAGAGGATAGTCCCGACGCGTAGCGGAGGGGCTATTCTCTCCTCGAAGACCACTATTTTAGCATAGTCAACGAAAAGTCATGCTATATTTATTATATTAGATGTGTGTGTGTGTGTGTGTGTGGCGGGGGGGGGGGGTGTCTTCATCGGTCATATATGCAAGATAATATTCGTATTCACAGCCAAAGAGAAAAGAAAATGGTTCAGGGTTTAAACAGGTAAACTAAGTTAATTCTGCCACTCATAGTTCTGGGATAGAGAGGTAGAGAACCAAAATCCCAAGAAACACAACACCATTATTCCATTAACCCCCTCCCGACCCCCAACACTACTACAAACACCACTTTCGATACACATATTTTTATTTCTCCAAACTAAATATAATAATGTATATGGGACGAGATGTCTTGTAAAGTATTTACGCTTCAATGGAATTTTCTAAGCGAATTCGAATGTTACTATTTATAACCGTGCACTATTACCGTGCACTATTCTTTTTTCAAAAATGATAGTAGGTCTGTGCGATTTCGCTGACGAACTATCGGAAAATAGGGTGTTTCTGTTCAACCAATCAGAACGCGGGAAAGTCACGTGACATCTAATATTACGAATTAGTTGTTTTCTCTCGTCACTCATCACCCCAATCCTAGGAAGGTATAAACAGAATGTACACGACACAAAATATTCATTTGATGCCTGATCACCAAAGCGTAAGGACAGGGCAATTCATCGTTGCAGTTATTGCGATAAAGAATTCCCCATGGGTTTCACGCGCAAAAGACACGAAAATGATTACTGCTCCAATACGACCAAAGAAGATGAGGAAAACTGAAGAACACTGAAAGACCAAACAGAAATAGAATACTGGTGCGATTTCTACTGAACGTTGACCGACGTGAAGCGAAGACAATGATAATATCGGCTAATGATGATTTGGCACAATGCATACGTGATTGTGCCAAGAACCTACTGGATTATAATGTGCCAATGATCAAATTCGAGAGAGCCCAGTTGATTCGATAGAAACGCCGAATACCGTGATTAACCTTACCAAGGGATAAACTACTTTATCAAAAAAGGGCGGCTCATACAGAAAGGAGGCATTTAGGCAAATTACTCAAACCCATCGTCAATGTATTGTCAGATATCCCTGTCTATAAAATGGACGTACTCGTAATGAAATTATTATTTGTGTTACGACCTTTGAACAAAGCGGCCGCAATGCAATATTGACATCACTGTTCTGTGGTACATTTGAAAACCCAATCACTGGACATGCCCTATTTTGTGTAATAATAATAACACTTTTGCCAGCCGCTGATTTGTCGCGGTTCTCGGACGAGAAGGCCTTGGTTACCCCTGAACTCCCAACTGCCTCCCTGTTCCCACGCTTCTCCTCTCCTCCCAACATTCGGAGACGAACTGCTTGATGACATCCCTTGCCCCATTCTTCCCAATCTCTCCAATTAGCACATTAACCCTCTCCTTTGAGCCTCCCCCTAACCACATGTCCTTCATTCTCCCATCCCACTTCCCCATTATACTCCCAGTGAATCTCATTCTTTTAGGCTGATACTTTGGGCATTCTAGAAGGAAGTGTTCCAGGGTCTCCACCATGCCCAAGTTACACATCTGGCACTCCCTTTCACCGTCTTTCCCAATTTTTCCCCTCAGCTCCAGGGATCGCGACCTCAGCTTGAACAGCAGTGACCCCCCAAAGGTGCCATCAAGGTACTCTTCAAAACCTGGCCTCTCTTTATCACGCAGGCCACCCAAAGACCTCTTTGATTTGACCCCCTCTCGCCAATTACGGTTACAATCCTCCATGACCCTTTCTCTGACGATTTTTTTACCCTGGTTTGCCCCAACGTCCAGGTCCGAGATCTCCAATGAGTAGTTCTCTACTAGCTCCCTCACTTGGACCATCCACCCCGTTTTGATATTTGAGTTGAAAATTCGCAGGAACATTACTTTACACCATCGGCTGTCGGGGAGATTCACCAAATAATTAAGATAACTGAGTTTCAACAGGTCTATCCTGTCCTTGATCCTTATCCACCCAAGCTCACCCCTGATTGCTTCTAGCGCTGCGGCATTACTCGACCCCGTTATCCATCGGCCTGCATCGTTCTGTAAGATTTCCAAGCTCTTTACGGCCGTCTGGTTTAGGGGTACCACTTCCGTACCGTATGTTATACTTGGCAGCCCCACCATTTCCTAAATGGTTTTCCCCACGAAAACCTTATTGAAACTGTTTCTCCCTATAAGTTTCATTTGGTTAAGGATTCGCTTCCCCTTTAGAATCAATTTATTTGTGTGGTTTCGGTAGATGCCTCTTCCTGTAATGTTTATATTTACCCCCAAATACTCGTAATCACCTGTCTCTCCTACACTGAGAAGTTTGCTGCTCCCTTCCGGAATGCAGAACTCACCCACTCTCCACCTTCGAGTGGGGTCCACTTTGCGGCCCACAGGTATAACTTTGCTCTTGCTTTCATTAAGTTCGAGTCTCCATTTGCTCCCATATTTCCCAACAATTCCCAGCATTTTCGTTAGCCCCTCTTCGCTTTCTGACACTAGAACCATATCGTCTGCAAAAAATAGCCCTGGGATCTTCAAGTCCCCAACTGCTACCCCCTCGTCGCTACGCAGGAGTTCATCTCCTAAACCTTTGATGTACAATGCAAACACGATTGGCGAAAGGATACACTCCTGTTTTAGGCCTATCTCCATAGGCACACGTTTTATTGTAATGTTTCCCAGGCTAAGTTCACTCTGTACATCTTTATATAATGCTTTCATAATTCCAACAAACTCGCCTCCTAAGCCCAGAGCCTCCAGCTTGCGCCACATACCCTCCCTCCATACTCTATCGTATGCCTTTTTGACATCCAAAAAGGCCATAAACATTTTTTTCTTTTTTGCTTTCGCGGATTCTATCATTTGGGATAGCGTGAAAAGATGGTCGGTTACTCTCCTTCCCTTCCTGAAGCCATTCTGGATTTCTCCCAAAAAACCCTTCTCCTCAATCACCTCCTCTAGTCTTCCATAAAGGACTTTACAAAAAACCTTTCCAATGTTGCTACTGACAGAGATCCCTCGATAGTTGTCCAAAACGTCTTTTTCCCCCTTTTTGTGAATAAATGTCACTTTGCTTTCCCTCCACTCCTTTGGGACCTCTTGTTTTTCTATGGCTAAATTGAATAGGGCAGTTAGGCTTTCCAAGAGTTCCTCTCCCCCTTTTTTGATAAACTCGTTAGGAATTTCGTCCACCCCTCCCGCTTTTCCATTCCTCAATTTTGAGATCACCCTTCGCACCTCCTCAGTTTTGATTTCGCTGCACACGAAGTCCGAGAGATTTTCCTCGACCTGGTTCGGACACTCCGGTGGGTTCCCCATGCCCCATCGCTTATCGTTTACCTTTTCCCAGTGCTTGACTAGTTCTAATGCGATTTGATCTCGCTCTTCTGTAACTCTGCCATCTACTTTAATGCTCTGTTGGTTATTCCTTTTGTTACGTTTGTTCACCCATTTCCTAAATACGCTCGAACTCGACCCCCCTGTCGTTCTTATCGTCCTAATAAGACTGCTATTTCGCACTCTCCGGTTGTCGTCTTTAATCTTGTTTACTTTATTTCGTGCTTGTTGGTATTCTTCCTTTGCTACCATGGCCTCATTGCTTTCCACCTCCTTAAGTTTTCTACTTCTCCTGTATGCAGCACATTTAGCTTTTCTAACCTTTATGGCCCTTTTCAGTTCTTCGTTCACTCTGTACCCAAGTTCCCGTGTTGGCACCCTAATCTTTCCTACACTTTCCTTCCCTGCCTCCACTAGGCTCGCAACTATGGCGTCGGCCATCTTCTGGACACTACCCCCCTTGTGTACGGCTGCCAGCTTTGGTTTCAGTTTTTCTTCGAACTTCGCCCAGTCGGCATCCTTTTTGAGTTCCCAAACCTCCTTGAAGCTTCCTTTGCTCTTATCTAGGTTTTTGGCCCTGGTCGTCACTGTAATCAAGTTGTGATCACTATCCAACTCCATTTTGCCCTCATCATCCACTTCTACCCTTATCACCTCCCTCCATAAATTCATATCTGTGAGAATGTAGTCAATTATTGATTTTCTGTCGTTTCTCTCCCAGGTCCATTTCCCCTTACATCTAGCGTCCCTGTTCAGAATCTTCAGACCGAGCTCATTTGTGAAGTTCAACAGCTTCCTTCCATTCCTGTTGACTTTCTTGTCCCCACCCTCTATGCCTTCTTCCTTGTCACCTATGTGTCCATTAAAGTCGCCCATCAGAATTATACCAAGCCCCCTGTTTTCTAGTTCAGTGATATTGGACCTTAGTGTTGAGTATATCGAGTCATTCCACTCGGGTTTACTTCCCTCCACCGCACAGTACACAATCCCAAGGGCAATACTTTTGTTTCTCAGACTGATCTTTACCCATCCAATTTCTTATGACACATCAGCCGAGGTGATGATATCTTCCAGATCTGTAATCAGCGACGGTTTTAAATCCTCTTTAATGTACATGCCTACCCCTCCCCCCTTTTTCTGGCCTTCCGTTCGCCCTACACCTATCCACACACACCCGCTTACTTGGTCTACCCGTTCCTCGTGTCTTACCCACGTCTCGCTTAAGCCCATGACGTCAAACTCCTCTGCCTCGATCAATGTAGCAATTTCACTTACTTTCCGGTGGAGACCCTGGATGTTGCTATAACCCACTTTCAGGGTACCGAGGTTCATTGGCTTCCGCCTACTGGGCCCATTGTTTTCTGGTGCTAGTCTTGGTAAACTTATTCTGTCCCCCTCACTCTTGTTCACCCCACCTATGTCCACTCTCGTTATACTTGCCTCTGACCTCCCACCCCGCTCCTCTCCAAAAAAGGCTCTGCTACCCGTAGAATTTTATCCCATAATACCCGTTTCCCCGCCCTGCTAAGATGCAGCCCGTCACGCCCATACATGCTCCCATTGCCCCAAAACGTGTCCCAATGGTCGATAAAGGGAATTCCCAGATCAACACAGTAGTCCTCTAACTATTCATTTAGCGCCAAAATCCTTGAGTTCCGTTCGTCCCCACCTCCAAGGACAGGAAGGACCCCGGATACGACTACCATTGCATTCCTACTAAGCAGTTTGCCGACTAAGCCTCTATACGACTCCACCAAACTTACTGACCTTCTCTCCCTGATATTGTTGGTCCCCACATGGACCACCACTACCGGTTCCGGTCCTGACCCTGCCACAATGCCATCTACCCGGTCCCTGAGATCCTCCACCTTCGCCCCCGGAAAGCACAAGACTGTTCGATTGGAACTATCAGGACCACAAACTACATTGTCAATCCCACGTACAATGCTGCTCCCCGCTACAACTAATTTTCTTCTTCTGGCCCCAGTACCTATATCATCTGCACCTCCTCTCGTTTTGCAAGCTCCTGGCCCCCTCTTTCTCTTGACCGCCCTCCTTACCCCGACTGGCCTATCATCATCAACAACCATCTCACCCCCCACACTTTCCCCCTCACTCTCGTCCCCAGGGGTATCAGAGTCTAAAACACTAAACCTGTTTTCTAAACACCGCCTAGCAACCTTGGCAGCCTTACGTCGACTCTGGCTTCCGGACTCGACGCAGCCCTGACCTGACGCCACCTTCCGAATTTTCCTACTAGAACCCCCCTCCTCAGTTACACCCCCCACATCAAGCATTATTCCCCCACGTTTCCTGCTTCCCAGTTTCCTCCTTGAGTCCACAACGACCTTCCACCCACCTTCCACCTCACCATCGTAGGTAACCTTCAGCGGGGTAACTCCAGATACACCGGCCCTCCCCAACCTCCCTCTCAGCTCTGCAATCTCCCGCTCGAATCCAACACACTTCTCTAACAAATGTAAAATATCCCTGCAATTCGCACATACCCCACTACTCTCCATTGACCGCCCACCACCATACCTCATATTACACTGTCTGCATGCCTCCGGATCCTCACTCTCCCCCACCTGCACCCCTCGACTCACCTCCCTCAGACCTCCCTTAGCACCCATACTTACCTCCGTCTGAACACCCGTCGTACACTTACCATTCATGATTACAAATAATATACAGAGTCCAATGACCAATAGCCAAAATTACAAATAGGAACTAAAAATTTGAGAAAGCGGTCGAAAACGTAAACAAAACAAAACAAAACACCGAAAATGACCCGCGCGAAGATAGGGAACACGCCACTAAAATCCAACAGAGAAACTAAACTAAACACTAATATAACTATCTTTTATTACAAATCACACCTATACAACACTAAAATACTATATCGATCAGCATAAACACCTGAAAGAAAAGTATGAAATTATTAAAGCTAACTTTTGACAACTGAAATGGCTATACTCCCTGTTGGTTTCCGAGATGGACACGATTATATCAGTGTGATGGCCAGTCAGAGAAGCATTATTTATCTGCACCAGGAATCCGCGGCTGCATGATGATTCTCTTAGGCCCTTCTCGGCCTGTAAAACGACCGCATTTGATATGACGCCAGCCCCTGAAAGGTCTCTAAACTCCAATCAATAAACAAACACTCAAAACAAGTTTTCATTCTAGAGTTTAGATGTATGATGCCAACCTGTATATAATTTTTCTGGTGAGATCTTAAGTTTCAATCTCGTTTTTGGTCAGTTCTTAAGGATGGACCCAAACCTGAAATTGAAACCACCGAGGTGCCACACTACCTATTATTTTTTCGACACGAGTCAACAAAATTCATTAACACTGACTGCCACCAAGTCCCTTTGTTTCACCTTCTGTAGTAGTAGTATATGTGCACGGACGGGCCCTTTTGGGGTGACCCCGGTGCCTATGTGTACCACATAAGCTACATACAAGTTTGAGCGTGGCAAACGTTGCATCACGAAGAGATGTTTGTTCACGAAATGGCGTGTTTGATAACGAGCGGACATACACACATGTATTTTCACTTCTTTAACTGACCACATTCCGGTGGCAGCTAATAAATATGACGGGGAAACTTGAAGAATGGATGTGCCCATGGGACACGAATGGCAAACCTAAGATCTCTCCATACCAAACGGGCCTTCATGGGAAGCGAGAAAGTTTGACCAAATAATAGGGAACTTATAGTATCTAAAAATATGGAGCATTGTAAAATGTTTTATTTGGTTATAGTGATAGCCAGAAATCAACGATGTTTTTATCTTTTTGTACAGCCCGGGGGTATAACTACGGTTTTAAATGCGCTGTCTACTTTCAAATCACGGGGAAATAAATTTAGCTTTTATCTTGTAGTTTCAAGGAAAGCTGTGAAATTTCAAATCAATCCGACAGAGTAGAAAAGTGTGAGCATTAAAAATCTGAAAACTCAACCTGTCCTTTATTTTATTATTTTTAAAAGAGCTTGTTGAATTTCAAATCATTCCCCCAAGTGAAAGAAAAGTTATCACGTGGAAACCCCATTCAAGAGTCATAAGAATGTAATTAAATGCAACAAAAATGTGAACAGTGAAATTTCAAATAGCAAGCTTTTATTTGATGGTCATCAGAAAAGCGTCAAATTTAAAATCAATCTTCGAAAGGGTATTAAAGTTGATGAAATCCTAAAATAACAATCAAGGGTATTAACTTTGGAATATGGGCATAAGAAATCTTAAAATTGAAACTGGCCTTTATTTTAAGATTATACAAAATCTGTGGAATAAATCAATCCCCCATATGAAAGTAATCACCATTTGGAAACCCCAAAATAACGACGTTTTTGCACACTCAAGGCTTATAACTTTGGAATTAAATAAGCTTGGAATCTGAAAATGAACTCGTTTAATTTGTACAGTACGTGGAGAGTGTATTATCACTAAATCACCCGCAGAGTGGAGATTTCACCCGAGAAATAATTGCATATTTGTTGCAAAGCATAACCAGTACCAGCAAAGTTTCAGCCAATGGTCCATTGGCTGAAACATTGCTTGTGTTTTTTGTCGATATGTACAAAATTTGAAAGTTATAGCTTGGGTGATAACTCCAGTCCGCGGGTGATTTAGTTACAATCCACTCTCCACGTACTGTAATTACAAGAAAAAGTGTTACATTCAAAATCGTTCCGCGGAAGGGAAGTGAAGACAACAAAAATTTCAAAGTTTTGCGTAATCAAATGCCAAAAATCTGCAAATCGAACTTTACCTTCGGGCCAGAGCGGGGCGGGGTAGTAGCATATAAGGGACCATGTGCACTCCAGTAGGGAGGGCACTAGGGTATTTCTCGACAAGCACATATTAGAGGAGGTAGTTGCCCCAGATGGGAAGAGGTGGCTGGACCTCCCCGAATTAGACTTCGGTCTATGATCACAATTACAGTTGTAAAATTTGATAACCTTCCGGAGAAGGAAACTAATGTTATCTTGCTGAATGCGAAGGGATGTACGTGCGGAAAGACGGGCACGGGGAACACATAATGTTAATGCTCCTTTGCATAAATGTGCGGGACATGAAAGATAATTGCTGGGGCAAAGACTATCAAAAGTTGCATTGACTCACCTCACATGCTTACATTGTTCATTATCAATGGAAAATGAAAATACAAAGTGAGTTTGGTGGTTTTAATGACGGTCGTGACAGTCGTTACTTATTCCCAGATCCCTATTTGACATTCGTTATCAACCGATTTTATCGGTTGATAACGAATGTCGAATAAGGAACTGGGAATAATTAACGGTTGTCACGTCCCCCTTTAACCCTTTACCTAACATGAAAAGCAGACGACACTTGCAAAAATAATTCTTGAATAACTAATTTTTTTCATTTTTTGTCTCAAAAACATAGGTTATGACCCCTCATTGGAACGAGCTCGACGGGTAAAGGGTTAAATGTATATGCAGTGTTGACGGAATTAGGCAAATTTGTCGGGGAAAATGATTCACAAACAAATATGGAATGTTAAGAAAACAAAAAAGATTAATAAAGAAACAACACCGCCAAAGAATCTGTTACATCATGATTTTCTTGAGATGTCAGAGTGGAAATTGGTTTTGAAGCGATCATTGAAAGTGAACAGATCAATACGATAAAAGAGAATTTCCTGCTGACTCGCAGGCGGTGTTTGAGGCAATTTCCTCTTTAAAAGTATCGAGTAATTGAATAACTGAGCGCCGCGGCAAGCTGCCGCCATTTCCACTCATCGCACCCATAGATTATGTTCTCCAGTGATCGCCAAATACAGCATCATGTGCAATGACAGAACCAGAGGGCAAAGAGGGGGTGACCCCTCCCTCGAACACCCCCCCCCCCCCTAGTTTGAGTCCATGAAGAGACCAATTACATCCGTTTTTATGCAACTGACTTCTACGGACGGCCCCAGTTTTCTGTTGGGAAGGGAGGGGCAGATTTCCCATGGGGGATGTTTATAATTTATTTCAACTCTTCACATGGCGTGCATTATAGCAGAGAATGCTGCTGGACTGTCTAAACCACTAGAAGGAGTGGATTCTGTAATTCCAAAGAGTACATACAGTAAGCATTATTTGTTTGAAGTAAATTTAATATCATATAGAGTTATGGTTTATTTCTGCATGGAGCAGCTGCATTGAGAGAGTACTTGGAGACTTGCTGAAATATTCAAGCGGTTTCTTAACAGTAAAGAAGGGGGCGCGGTGGCTCAGTTGGTAGAGGCGCAGGCTGCAAGCCGAGGGGTCCTCAGTTCGGATCCCACCTGCAGCAATCGCGTTGTGTCCTTGGGCAAGACACTTCACCCCCATTGCTCATGTGGGGGCACGGTGACGTTGTGTACTAAGGCGTACTGCACGTCGATGGTGCACCTGTCTTCAACCAATGCTAACCCTGCTTGTATGGAGTTGGTATGCTGGGGAGCTGACAGTTGCTCGCCGTTGCTCGGTGGTTCTCTCCGGGTACTCCGGCTTCCTCCACCCGTAAAACTGTCATGGTCATGGTTAGCCATTGTGCAGAAATATATGACATTAAACACCAATAAATAAATAAATAAATAACAGTAAAGGATGTAAAAACTTTAGTATTTCCCAAATTTAAAAGACTTAATAAGGAATACATTGTTATGGGCAGGAACATGGGATGGGGTGAGGGCAGAAGGGGGTAGAGTATGGAAGGGGATTAGATTATATGTTTGACTCCTCCAATCCTGGCTAAACTTTTAAACTGGTTGAGTGCTGAATTATTTTTAAAAGGTGATTTGAAACATTGGTATTTTTTGGGGGGGGGGGGGGGGGCTTACATTGTGAACTCCCACTGGAAGATGTTACCGGTGTTTAACTCGTTACGTAACGAACACGATATCACCATTTATTATTTTAAATACTATTTTTTCATATGTTTTAAAAACCTTCAATAAAACCATATCGCGTGACCCCTCATTTGAACGAGCTCGATGAGAACGTTCCAATGAGGGATTACATAATATGGTTTTGTTGAAATTTTTTGAAAAATATTTTTTTCGAACCAATTTGCATATTACGCGGGCAAATGCGTCCGGTTCGTTAGGTAAAGGGTTAAGTATTAGAGAGAAGTGGTATAGGATTACCTTGGAATGTTAGGCATTGGCATTACTAGGAGTGGTGTCATCCTCATACCAACTCACGCCCCTCCATACACCATAAGTGAATGAAATACCTTCCAGGGTTGGTACATCCTTTTAAAACCCACAATTTAAGCATCTGAGCCTACAAGTACTAGTTAGACAGACAGATATAAATTTGCCAAGTGAGTCTAAAACTAACTCTCAACTGTCTATAATTCCAATTACACGTGCATTAGTTGTATACAACTGGCATGACACAATAATTAGCATCACAAGCGTTTGTATTATCAGAATTAGACACATTCAATGAAATATATATTAATGTACTATCAGCACTTAACTGGTAGAAGGTTAAATTATGTTTGGGTCTTAAAATTTCTTTGTGCATCTTTGCCTTGTTACATTTAAGGGAGAGTACCAGTAGGCACTCTTCCATAAAATGTAACAAGGAAAAACCTAAAAGCCAATTTACACGATACAACTTTTCATCAAAAACTCCATCCAACATTTGTAAAACATAAAACATCGTCAAACATTGTTCAAATTACTTTGCATGCTCGAACATCGTCCAACCTGTTCTGTTCGCAATTGTTTGCAGATGTTCCAATTCCAGTATACACCATAAAACATTTTCTCTTGAACATCATACAAATGCTGGATGGAGTTTTTGGACAAAAGTTGTATCGTGTAAATTGACCTTTAACAGATGAAATAATATCTTTTATCCCATAAATGTCCGTTTATTTGAACGATAAAGGCCTTGGATAAATTTTTGCTTTATTCATCTCGTTAGGGTGATAAATTTTCCCCATAGGTTTAACACTGAAATAATTTATTCCCCTAGTAGCGACGGACTTGTTGACCTCTGGCCTCTACCACATTTGTCTAGCATAATTAATAGTTCGATTGTTGATTTCTTTAAATATTTTTGAAAGTATTACACAATGCCAGTAGAAAACACCACCGACTGCTCATAGAATAAAGTATTTTTGCAAGTTTAGCTCAAGTTTGTAGGGGAACTATTTTTAGATAGAGATGTATTACTGCGCCTTGTTTATTTTTGCCAATTTTGCTGGTCGATCGAATTGGACCAATGCTCCTCACTTCTCGCTGCGTTTTGTAGCGAATTATAGCACGATTTTGCCGCGACTGCCCTGTAGAAGATTTATGGGATAAACAAAATAAACGTATAGTGTTTTCAAGTAAAAAAATTATTCTACTCGTAGAATTAAGAATGAAACCGACTCACCAGAGGCTCGTCGGTTTCATTCTTAATCCTACTCATAGAATAAATTTTTACTGGAAAACACTATACGTTTATTCTATATGTCTTCTGATTCATGTAACAACATATTTATAAAAGACACACATACCAAACTTCATACATTGATTTACACTTATTTGAAATTGTTCACTGATATTTTCTCATTTCAACTTTATTTCATTTTTTTTTTACTGTTTCTCTATCTTTTCAACCTCATTTTCAGCCCTAGCCTTTCGAAATTTGGAGACTGTAATCTTGCAAAAAAAAAAAACATCTAAAAATATATTGTCGTCCTATGAGATTCTCAACCTCATTTTTAGACCCAGCCTTTTGAGACTGCAATCTCCGCAAAAAAACATGTAAAAAGATATTGCCTTCCTTCAAAAGTCTCAACCGCTATGCTCGAATGCTTAGGTAACATCATATGGTCCAAAATTAAAATAAGTCGGATTATTATAAAAGTTTAGTATGTTATAGAGCTACTAAATCAAGAGATAGCGGGGTTTTGTTTTTCGATTTGGAGCCATTTTGACGTGTTTTACGTCTCTTAAAAATTTAGCCTATTTTTGACATACAGTACGTGGAGAGTGGATTGTAACTAAATCACCCGCGGAGTGGAGTTATCACCCAAAGTTTCACTTTCAAATTCTGTACATATGGACATGAAACACAAGCAATGTTTCACCCAATGGACCTCCGGGTTAAACCCGGAGGTCCATTGGCTGGAACTTTGCTTGTGATGGTTATGCTTTATTTCAAAGATAATATGAAGGACATCCATAATATATGAAGCTTTTAAATTGCGATATCGGCACTAAAGAATAAAGTCCAAATATGGGCTTCCAGTACTCTACCAGTTGAAATGCACAAGGCATGACACTACCCAGTACGGGATTTTCAACAAACTGTGAAACGGTGAATATTTATCGACCTTTCTCAAATAAACGACACAAGTAAGTTCTATTCACATAGCATTCACAATTTCGAGATATAGTTTTGCAAAAATTAGTTTTGATCCTCGGTTCTTCTAATTTTTACACCGAAAAGAAAAGCCTGAGTTTGACGCTGAAACCTTGAAAAACTATCGCCCGGTTTCTAATTTGAGCTTTATATCTAAACTAATTGAACGTGTTGTATCTTCCCAAATTCGAGAACACTTGAACCCGTGCGGTTTATCAAAGGAGTCCAGTCAGCTTATCGGCAGAATTGTAATACTGGAACTGCATTACTCCCTGCCCAAAATAACACTCTGCTGTTAATAGACAAAAACAAGTATCTTGTCTTGTACTTCTTGACTTGAGCGCAGCATTCGGTACCAATGACCACACCGTGCTACTACACCTTCTGGAAAATTAGATCGGAATTGGAGGGATCGCACTTGACTGGTCCAGATCGTACCCCTCACATCGAACACTTAAAATCGCTATCCAGGGTGCGCTGTCGGCGAAGCTACCGCTGAACTTCGGTGTACCACAGGGATCAGTCCTCGGCCCTCCTGCTTTATGCAATCTATATGTTTTGCCGCCAGGAGACACCATTCGCCAACATGGTCTAAATTTTCACTTTTATGCCGATGATACGCAACTCTATGTACACTTCAGTCCCATAAATGAGAGACGGGCTATTGCCTCCATGGAAAACTGCGTATCCGATATCAAAGCATGGGTGACAACAAACTATTTAAAACTAAATGCTGAAAAACCCGAAGTTATTTACATCGGACTGTCAAACCAACTCTCAAAATTGTCAAATATTAATACTAATTTTAATGGTCATGTGATATCCCCCTCCGCAGTCGTGCAGAACCTGAGATATTTCATGGATGGGAATCTAGCTGGTGACAATCATGTCACACAGATATCCCGTAGCTTATACCACCATCTACGTAATATCAGCAGGGTTCGCTCCGTTGTAGATGGGGGCTCCGCAAAACTATTAGTTCAAGCGCTTATCACAAGCAGATTATATTATTGCAACTCTCTGCTGTTTGGCTGTAAACAGTTCAACATTAAGTTTGGCTGTAAACAGTTCAACATTAAGAAACTGCAAACTTATTCAGAATTGTGCAGCAAGAATTATTACCAGACAACAGAATCATGCCATCTCACCCTCTCCTCTCTCATCTACATTGGCTTCCAGTTGTAGAAATGATAGAGTATCCAAAGCCCTGAACGGTCTGGATCCTGCTTATCTGAGCAGTCTGCTACAAAGGTATGTACCATCTCGATACCTCCGTTCAACAACGTCGAACTCCCTGTTATGCAAACCAGGCGGCCTCGCAACAGCAGGCGATCGTGCGCTTTCCGTGTTGAGTCTTTTGTTTTAAAACAGGCGCTAAAAACCTACCTCTTCATCCGCAGTTTCGATATACGTTAGTAGTGTATGCACCCGTGTTCCATATAACACAATTGCTATATACTAACAGATCATTGTAAAGCCTGAGAGCGCATAATTTGTGCGGATTCGTGGCTTTAAACTGTATTTATTATTATTATTATCGGTGTCAACAAATGACTCGCGCATACGAACTTTTGTCCTTACATGCAGGCAAATTGCACTTCAAGGAACATGGTGTTCATAAATTTGCCGCCTTTAATTTTAGGAGTGAAACAAATTAAGTACATCCGGAGGAAGGATAGGGACCTGTCTACTCCTTGATCGGTCACGTCCAATTTCCCAACAATACCCCATTGTACCCAATACTACTTAATACTCCAACTCCTTTCTCACTACTACAAAATACATTCCCAATGCTTTCACAGCATTACTCCCCCCCACCCCCACCCCCACCCCCCACACACCCCAGCACGGTCCAATTCTATCCAGTATGTGTTTGTCTGGATTAATTGAGACATTTTGAATGAAAAAGGGAATGGTAGATAATTGTTGACTTGGGAGTATCACTTCGTTTTCGGCATACGTTATAACCATCCAGCAAACAAACAAAGGAACTGGACCGTTGCAATGACTGACCTGTTGGTGGCACACCTCTAAGACCTACAGAAACATGAATATCGAGTCAATAGTAGGCAACAGATATAACGCGTAATGTAGACTACGACAGCGAGTTTTTTTTCGCTACAAGACCGCTCTTAACGAAACACACCCATTCCACCCACCCCACAAACAATTCCGCTTTTGTGGACAATTGTTGTTTTTACCTGTATTCTCGGTGACAAAAACATTAACCAATTGTTTTCTTTGCAAGGACTTAGCAAAAACAAAGTAATTCATTGTGACTTCCCAAACTATACTGTGTAGATTCTCGCACAACCGATTAAACAGACATCCCATGCGAAACACCTCGCATACACTGCTATATTTGCGAAGGCTGCTGCACACAGGAAATTATGAATTAATCAGACGTTATAATCCAATCCAGTTGGTAGGTTGGTTTAAACATATTTTATTCACATTTAATTTGGAAAAGGGATTGGAAAACAAGTGCTTATCACTTAGAAACTATCCTCTCCCACATGACAGGTTTATGATACAAGAACATATTTGTAGCAATAGATTCTTGTCCACATGGGCGTAGTGGGAAGACATGTTATGTAGTGGTCTTTCCTTGAAAAATTATGTTTACGGAAATTTTTCGCGTGTAATATACATGGAGGTATGTTTGACATAATGCCAAGTTGAATACAACGTAACCGAACTTTGCCCGGTTTGGAGCTGCCCAATCGTTGAATCTCATGTAACTTCATACTACAGACACAGTGCATGATCGGTGTCATCTGTACAAATAGCCGAATGGACGAAAAGACGCATGGATGTGGCAAAACCTTGATCCTAGGCCATAACTCCAAGGTTAAGGTCGCAGATCGTTCGTCTGTTCTAACTTTGTCCGGTGTCCATAAACATACTTCAATGGGTAAATCCTGTTCACACATCACACACTGCCTGCTCATGACTCAAGGTTGTGACACGACCTGAACCCAAGGTCATAACTTCAAGGTTAAG
This sequence comes from Pictodentalium vernedei, assembly GCA_031216915.1. Lineage (NCBI taxonomy): Eukaryota > Metazoa > Mollusca > Scaphopoda > Dentaliida > Dentaliidae > Pictodentalium > Pictodentalium vernedei. The sequence continues at coordinate 542,099,406 of CM062294.1, forward strand.
GTCACAGACCATTCATCCATTCTAACTTTGTCAAATCCATAAACATTATTCAAAGAAAGATTTTGTTCGTGCTTCACCCAACGCATGCTCATGATTCAAGGGGATGTCATGACCAGTACCCAGAGACAAAGGTTGAGGTCACAGACTGTTCGTCCGCTCAAACTTTGTCCGGTCCATAAATAACAAGAGGCCCATGTGGCTACAAGGAACCTCAGGGGCTCACCTAACAAAATTCATGGATTCTTCACAACTGGCACGTACTACCCCAAATATAGCCCCTGTGGGTTGATTTGAACAAATATATAAATCATTCTTGCACAGATTTTATACGTCAAGTGTGGAAACATTTGAACTTGTAGCTTGTGTGAGGATATGTTAAAGTATTAAAAAAATTCCCCCATACCGTTCAGGAGATTTTTAACCAGTTTAATTATACTTCACCTAAAGGCCCTTAATTACAATATCAGATCAATGGCGTATGCATAGGAATTGGGTAGTGAGATGGGGTCGCTCCCCGTTTTGGTCCTTGAATGAAACAACTGCATCTGTTATGTTATTCTATTTGAGAGTTTTAGATCTGATCCACTATTTAGGCAGGCACAGCTATTTAGATATTACTTCACTGTGTGCACCAAGGAGTAGACTGCCCGTATACACCGCTGAGAAGCTTCCCAGTGGACACTTTTGATGTCCCATTGAAATGTTTTCGTTTTAACATACAGGCGTCGATTAATGCCTAAGATGCAACACTGGGCATATATCGGTCTCGAAAATCAAAATTGTTGACCACGGGTCCAATTCATGGTTAGACCCGTGTATTCAGTGTTAAAGTGGGTTGTTTTCGGCAGATTTTCCGGTGACTTTTAGGGCCCTGTATGTCCCTTCATGCAATGCTCACATAGCTCTTGGTGTGTCACAACTATTAATGTATTGCGATCACTTGTTTGTTCTATTGTGTGGTAATACTGCAAAATACAGAGGGTTTTTTTTCAGTTCATACGATACATTTACTTTCTTTACTTTCAGTCAGTGGCGTAGCCAGGGGGTGGGGGCCTAGGGGGGGGGCATGCCCCCCTAAAAATTACAGTAGCCCACCTCAAAATGGGGAAAATTAAAGCGCCAGAGAAGCCCAGATTCACCCGGAGAGTATTGAATTTTCAAACTTTTCTCGAACACTCACCAATGGAAGGGGATACCGTAAGCCTGAGGTGGGATGGGTGTGGTCCTTCCATTGGTGGTGGTTCGGGAAACCCCCCGAACCCACACCAATGAGAGGGTCATACTTACCCTACCGCACGCCTACGACCTTCGGATATGCCTGTAGCATATATCGACCTGACACCTCTAAAAAATTACCCCCCCCCCCCTCCAATAGGAACTCCTAGCTACACCCCTGCTTTCAGTGGATTATACCCGCCGCCTTCCTTTGCAAAGGGTCTGGATCCGCCATGTATATCAGTTTCTTTTGCCGCTCAGGAAACAGACATGTTAAATTTTTTGGTCCATTTTCAAATGTGGGTTGCGCTGGGGCGCTGGCTAATTTGTTTTGTATACAAAACACGTCACCCACCTGTATGCATGCCCAACTTCGTTCAAATTGGCCCAGGGCTTCCAAAATTTGAAAATTAGGTTCAAGACAAAAAGTCGTGCCCATCCCAAGACACCGACATATACAGCCTACTAACCTTCGCTTGAAGAACCTTTTTATTTTTCTCCATTACTAACAGTGTTGAAATATTGAAGCCCGAATGACTCTCTTAAACACCAGAGACATATTTTGAACAAACCTGTGAATTATCTTTACAAGATGTTAAATGTCAAATATGAGAGCTTCAGGGGCAATAGTTTGGGTGAAGAAGATTTACGAATGGTTTCCCCACAGTGTTGAAACCTTTGGTCATATAACGGCCCTAAATACCCCACCCCCACCCCCACCCATGCTGGTTGGTTTCAACAAACTTGAAAATCACCTTACAAGGATGCCATATAGCATGTCGAGCTGTGGTTTGGAGGAAGAAAAGTTTAAAAATGTTTTCTCCATTGCCAACAGTGTTAAAACCTAAGGGCCCCTTAACACACCGAAACATGGCCCCAGGTGCTTGATTTGAACAAACCTGTGAAACATTCTAATATTGATATTAAACATGAGATATGAAAGCTTTTGGAGCAGTCGCGTTGGAGAGGATTTTTTAATATATTTCCTAGCATTCACAACGTTAAAACCATAACAGGCCCAAATAATCCCGACTCCCGGGGGTAGCTTGAACAAATTTGAAAATCACCCTTACAAGGATGTCATATATGAAATATAGATGCATTGGTTTAGAGGAAAAAATTTAAATGTTTCTCCATTTACACAGTATCGAGATTTGTGGAACTTTTGTCACTCCTAAATATGATCTAAGGGCTCGATTTGAACAAACTGGTCAACTATTCTTATAATGATGCTATACACCTGGAATAGGGATATGCGAATCACAAAATTCTTTTCGAATCGAATCTCGAATCGAATCGTATCTCTGATATCGACATCGAATCGAATCGTAATCGAATCTTAAAAGGCAAGTTATTTCATATTGCATCAAACGGAAGTTACAGAACACTGTGATGACCCTTACGCGACGGAGTGACCACCTTAAACACCAATAACTAAATATTCTCTGTAGCACCGTCGCTGAAACAGCAAGGCCTATTTTCCATAGTTTTAGTTTTTGAAGGCCTAACTTGTTACTATTCACGTTCTTAAGAACGTGAATAGTAACAAGTTAAGCCTTCAAAAACCAAAACTATGGATAATGTTCTGGGCCAAATTCACACCTTACCTAACAATTAAACATTGTCAATTACTCAAATAAATAGGAATTGAGCCTACATGAATGAATTTTCTAATGACAGTTTTATCCTATTTTTGTTGGAAATGTAACAAATTGAAGTTGGTACGAGAAATTCGAAAAAATCGAATCCTGAGACTGATTCGGGATCGATCTCGAAGCATACGTATGGTATCGATATCGAATCGAATATTCGCAGGACCCTAACCTGGAACTTAATTAAGAACCCCCTGAAATGTTCCTGGAAGCATTTAGAGCAGAGGTTTTGGTGAAGATGTTTTATTCGTATTGCCCACAGATTTTTGTGTAAAAAAATTGAAATCTTCTTCCTAAGATGGCCCCAGAGACTCGAACAAACTTGTAAATAATCCTTATAAAGATATTATATGTCAAGCGTTGAAGCATCAGTGGTGATAGTTTGTGAGATGTGTTATCTGTGTTCCCTATTTCTTACAGTGTAAATGAGGAACCCCCATAGTGGAGCCATAATAAAACGGATCGAATTGCTTTTACCAATTTGATTGTGCTACTGAAATGATGTTCAGTACCAAACATCAAACACCTGTGCCATGCAGTTAAGAAGAAAATAACGCTTGAAAAATTTCCATTAGGTTTCAGTCAGGTTCTCACGGGGCTGCTGAATTATTTTGTTTGCATAAAGCCGAAGAATGTCAACCCTTTATAATACATGACAAATTACGTTCAAAAATAGCTCAAGACTTCTAAAAAATGTAAAATTTGAGCTTGGCAACAAATCTTTCCCCTCTTATCACAACGGCAAATAGCCCCATGAACCCCGTTACAATTTTTTATTACACATTCATTCAACTTTAAACCCTTGTATTTAACGGAATAGCCGCTATGACATAAATGATTCTGTATTCAATGGGTTATGTACAAGTCGGAACTTTTTTCCCAGCACCGTTCATACTAGTTCCTTTCCCATCGAGTCATTAGTTACGCTTCGAAAAGTTTCCAAATTTCGTTATACAATTATAGGCAGTCTATGGAAGCGTATTGTGCCAACAAGTATAAAAAAAATTGGATGTCATAAGTCCTAATGATGAGATATTATCTCATCATTAGGAGATATTATCTCATAATTAGGACTTATTATCTCATCATTAGGACTTATTATCTCATCATTAGGAGATAATATCTCATCATTACGAGATATTATCTCATCATTAGGAGATATTATCTCATCATTAGGACTTATTATCTCATCAAAAAGACTTTTTATCTCATCATTAGGAGATATTATCTCATCATTAGGAGATATTATCTCATCATTAGGACTTATTATCTCATCATTAGGAGATATTATCTCATCATTAGGACTTTTTATCTCATCATTATGAGATATTATCTCGTCATTAGGACATAATTATCTCGTCGTTAGGAGATATCTCATCATTAGGACTTATTATCTCATCATTAGGACTTATTATCTCATCATTAGAACTTATTATCTCATCATTAGGACTTATTATCTCATCATTAGGACTTATTATCTCATCATTAGGACTTATTATCTCATCATTAGGACTTATTATCTTTATTACAGTAGCACACAAATGCTTTATTCCCCCACTACCCACTTCCTTTCACCTTATGCTGGATTAACCCTTTACCTAGTATAATGGACAAAACCGACCAGCGCTATTCGCAAAATAACCATTTTCAGGTATAAATAAATATAGTGTTCCAATTTTTCAGGAAGGTGTGGTGTTGGGGTGAGTCACCCTCAACAACACCACAGAGTGGTGGAAATTTAACTGTTCACCGAACATGACTAGCAGACATTTTAGCTGAAATTTGAACCCAGTTGTCCACCAAACTCCCTCGTAACTCCTTTCCAGTGACTGGAATGGAACTGAACCAGCACTACAAAATTTAACTGGGCCTCATTTCAAGAAACACCAACTGTTAAATATCTCAATTAGGCCTGTTAGTCGTGATGCGCATGATTGAACGCACGTAGTGGCGAGCTGAGACCGATCACGAGAGGGTATCCCATTTTCGTTGGTGGGACCAGTTTTTCTGGGGGAAATTGTGAAAAATGGAAAGTCAGTGAGGCTCTACAATGCCTTCCTTGTACAAGAGCTCAATTTTTCCCATCAACATACTCCTTGTATTTGACCTGGAACAAACGTCATAGCCATAAACTAGGAATAGAAGATATCTCCTAACGTTGAGATAACAAGTCCTAATGACGAGATAATGTCTCCTAATGATGAGATAATTTCTCATAATGATGAGAAAATATCTCGTAATGATGAGATAAAAAGTCCTAACGATGAGATATTACCTCCTAATGACGAGATAATACCTCCTAATGATGAGATAATATCTCCTAATTCTGAGATATTATCTCGTAATGATGAGATAATATCTCCTAATGGTGAGATAATTATGTCCTAATGATGAGATAATATCTCGTAATGATGAGATATTATCTCATAATGACGAGATAATACCTCCTAATGATGAGATAATATCTCCTAATTCTGAGATATTATCTCGTAATGATGAGATAATATCTCCTAATGGTGAGATAATTATGTCCTAATGATGAGATAATATCTCGTAATGATGAGATATTATCTCGTAATGATGAGATAATTATGTCCTAATGATAAGATATTAAGTCCTAATGATGAGATAATATCTCCTAATGATGAGATATTATCTCGTAATGACGAGATAATACCTCCTAATGATGAGATAATATCTCCTAATTCTGAGATATTATCTCGTAATGATGAGATAATATCTCCTAATGGTGAGATAATTATGTCCTAATGATGAGATAATATCTCGTAATGATGAGATATTATCTCGTAATGATGAGATAATTATGTCCTAATGATAAGATATTAAGTCCTAATGGTGAGATAATATCTCCTAATGATGAGATATTATCTCGTAATGACGAGATAATACCTCCTAATGATGAGATAATATCTCCTAATTCTGAGATATTATCTCGTAATGATGAGATAATATCTCCTAATGGTGAGATAATTATGTCCTAATGATGAGATAATATCTCGTAATGATGAGATATTATCTCGTAATGATGAGATAATTATGTCCTAATGATAAGATATTAAGTCCTAATGATGAGATAATATCTCCTAATGATGAGATATTATCTCGTAATGACGAGATAATACCTCCTAATGATGAGATAATATCTCCTAATTCTGAGATATTATCTCGTAATGATGAGATAATATCTCCTAATGGTGAGATAATTATGTCCTAATGATGAGATAATATCTCGTAATGATGAGATATTATCTCGTAATGATGAGATAATTATGTCCTAATGATAAGATATTAAGTCCTAATGATGAGATAATATCTCCTAATGATGAGATATTATCTCGTAATGACGAGATAATACCTCCTAATGATGAGATAATATCTCCTAATTCTGAGATATTATCTCGTAATGATGAGATAATATCTCCTAATGGTGAGATAATTATGTCCTAATGATAAGATATTAAGTCCTAATGATGAGATAATATCTCCTAATGATGAGATATTATCTCATCATTAGGACTTATGACATCCATTTTTTTTAATACTTGTTGGCACCAATGCGCTTTCATAACAGTGTATCGCATAGTGTGAAAATGAAATGTCCAAAGCAAAATAAAGTTAGTTAACCAAAAATGAGATAATATTTTTAAAAAAAACCCCAATCATTTCCATCAGAACATTAATCCAGTCCCGTGGCCGTCTCGTTTTGTGGATCCGTTATATCTAAATTGGTCAACTTTATTTCGGTAAATCTTCATACATCTTGACATGCTTCGAAATTCTTTTAAAAATGTTTCTCCCAGCTGTTTTGCAAATCTGCACAAATTCATACTTATATTTTTACTAAACGGGAATAGCCACCAAATGGTTAGGCGTGTATGGGCACCAGCCGAAGAGAAACAGCGATACGAATTTCAACAAACACTGGTTCCGAAAAGTTTGTTTTTATTTTTTATCGATCCATTTGATCAGGACAGCTTCAGTCAAAAAAAAGAGACTCTTCACCTTTAGGTTTAAACATCGGAATTAAAATTTGTTTATTTAGATGAATTTTAATGCATGGGTTGTGTAATAAACACAGAACGCGATGTGTGTTTGTACGGCTCTCGCGAAATATGACTACGCCTTCCAACTCGTTATGTAAAACACCCACCAATTCAAACACACATCGCATTCTGCCTATTTATTTCACGCCTCAAAAGGAAGATCAATACCAAATATCAAATCATTGTTATATTGGTTCATAAGAAGAGGACTTTTTTTTTAAAAAGAACTGGGATAGTTTTTCGACCATTCCCTCCCCATGAGAGCTGTACACTTATTTCATCACAACTGACCCCAGTTATCTCTCACATAAAAATTTTATTGAAATCGGACCAGAAATTTGGAAGAAGACTAAAATACCAGCTTCTCGACGGGCGACGATGGATTACGAGTGACCAACAAAGTTCCCTCTGACTTTAACACTTACGCTGCCGAACGCGACTACTGTCGCCTACTTTATGATAATTATCTATACGTCCTGGTATGTGCAGATAAAATCTACCATCTGAGTAATTGCTGGAAAGGGCTCAGAGAGCCCTTTCCAACAATTAATCAGATGATAGAGTTTCAAGTATGTCATAAATGTTATTAAACTTCCTCACACAAAGGCGTACATAGAGGTCCTCCATATATGGCTAAAGTGGGCGTGGCAGTCAAGGGTTAAATCCGGTGAGATAATGTTTCAATGGGCATATCTATCTTGTTCATGCTTAACGTAATGCCTGCTCATAAGTCAAGAGAATGTCATGAACTTCAGCCAAGATCATAACTCAAAGATCAAGATCACTAATCATCTGTCCATTATACATTTGGCCAGTCCAAAAATATTGATTCATTGGATTAATCTTGTTCATACTTCACACAATTCTTGCTCGAGTCTTGCTCGAGACTCAAGGGTCTTTCAAGCCTTGTTCCCGTTTATCGTGACAAACACCAGAACAGAAAAAACATATTTGCAGGCTTCTGAACAATCGATTTTCACCGAAGATTTGAGTTTCTCGCCATTGTTCTACAAACCATCGCTACTATGTCTATTCTTTTGGGCTCACAAACGGAGAGCATCAATCAGCTCTGTTGATATCGCCTTGTTTTCTAATATCTGAGGTCGACTTCATATACATTGTCAAGTGAAATAGCATGTTGATCTGGCGAAATAACATGTCAATAATGCAGTCATCCATCTGATAAAGTCATTCTATCAACCATAGTTGATTTAGCCGTATAGTTAACTCACATCTTCCTTTAAATTGATTTTCAATAAAGCTGAGATTACGTCGAGAAATCTAATTCTAGAGGTATTGATATCCGTCTAATCTTACCAAACAGACATGACATTAGGAATTACTTGGCGGTTATTGTCATCTGAAAAGCAATTACTTGCACTCAGTAACCCACTCTTTCCTCCATCCCGTGAAAGGGTCGAACATCTATGGTATATGTTTCTCAAGACCACGGACAGCACCCACTGATGGCACTTTTGGTGAGGGTTGAACCTTTAAAGTTCTGATGAAAATAAGCGATGTTAAACAGGATGCAGGGAAGGATTTGCATCGTTAATTTCTGTCGGAAGTTCTATGGTCTAGATCTCTCCGCCGCTTCCATATAGAAAGGAGAAAAGAGAATGTCCTCTTTTTTAACTTGTCGTTTTTTTTACAAAAGGTGTTTTGAAAGACGTAATCTTTTTGACTTACAAGTGGCAAATATTTTTGCTGTGAATGAACCATTGTGAAGATAAAAAAACTGTAGAACGTTAAATCGTCGCCTGGGTGCTAGAATGTTCTATGTCCCCTATGGGGCATAAACCATTCTAGCACTCAGCTGACGAAATATTACATTACATATGAACTGTGAGCAACGCTTGGTGCGGCCTTTCGAAGATGAAAATTGAATGGTGAGAAGTTCATTAGTAAACCCGCATGTACAGCATGTTGATGGCTGTATGTGTTAAACCCATTTCTGTTACAATAACCTCAACAAACGACTGTTTTGTTATATATGACCACATTTGTATTGTAACAACGTCACTTTGTTTTAATTCGAGTTCAACAGATTTGTTACAAACTTCAGACGCTCTGAGACCAAAACAACAATATACTCACTGCAATGTCGGTCAGTATTAAAAAACAAATCATTGTCATCAAACAGACGACTCTTAGCAGTTTATCTGAGATAGATCGCGGTTCGTCGGCATTTGCGGATTCCCATAATGGCACGTGGTTCCGATCGGGACCAATGACCTTTATAAAAGGGAGTCGATTTTAATTTGTAAGACGGTGCTCAATTCAATGGTGTAATCACGTGTGAGAGGAACAGTGACATCTTTTCACATTTGTCTATTTGTTACGTAGGGATGGTGTTATTTTCAGCAGACTCTTCGGTTGTCCAGAGATATCCTCCATATTGTCTGACTTTTGGGGAAAAACGTTGAACAGAATGAATACAGTACAGTCGCAATGGAATTGTCGTAATCCACGTGTGGGCAGTGATGTCCACGCATGAGTTTACCAGGTAATAAAAATCATTATCAGCAAAATTTTAATTAATGAAGCACCAGATTGTATCCGGTGCTTCATTAATTAAATTTGTGATGATTATTCCTATAATTAGTGTTTGGAATCTAATATTATTGCGTCCGTGGAAATATTACACACCCGTGGAAAGTAACCAATCTACACTGCCGTACTGTATTTACTCACACTGACATGGGTAGGTCGTTCACTAGCGTTTGTGTATTTGCGTTTATGCATGATTGTGTTTTTGTACTCCAGAAAGAACAACTAGATTTTTTATTATCAATATTTGATACAGGAATGGTGCTCTATAAGATATGACTAACTATAGTTACACCATTCAAATATATGCAACTGGAGACATGGCGATGAATCTTAGTGGAGAGCCGATATTTTCTTTATGCTCCCGTTCTGGCCCCTCGGAGGCCAACTCCAGGTGGCTTTTGTGCGGTGCTATTGACATTGTCTTGTAAACTGTGATCGAATGCTTGATAGTACAGTAGTGGCGATATGAATAATTCTTGGCTGTCCACCTTTTACCCAACACGAAAAGCAGACGACACTTGCAAACAAAATTCTTGAATAACTAATTTCTTTCATTTTTGCGTCAAAAACATAGCTTATGACCCCCTCATTGGAACGAGCTCAACGAGCTCGTCCCAATGAGGGGTCATAAGCTATGTTTTTGTGACAAAAAATAAAAAACTAATGAAAATTGAATGGTGTTTTTTGTGAATAGCGCTGGTTGGTTTTTGCCGTTACGTTGGGTAAAGGGTTTTAAAAAGCAAAAGGCGTTTAGCTGTTGTCCTACTTACTAGTCTCTACTGTATCACACAGCGATTTTCGATGCAGCATTATGGCCTGGGTGTGTTCTATTATTGAAAGAGACTTTATCATCAAAGAAACCCATCTTCTGTCACTAAGACTTTTCGGTCTGGTTGTCGTGATTCTTATCTTGGGTCTCATTAATTTAGTAAACTTTGCTTCAAATCATCATTTATTTTGTTTGTTTTCGTACAAATATTTCACATTTTGTTTCTTTGTTTTTTCCACGGAAGAGTATTTTTTGTACAAGTTAAATCGATCCCAACGATAAGACCGACCAACTCGGCCCATCCGACAACATAGTTCATCGCGTATCTTCGCGACACTCTCAACCAAAAAAAAAAAAAAGAAAAATAAAGCAATATTCTTTCACACAGTTTGTACCAAACAAAATTTTAGGATTTTAGTTCACAAATCCAGCTACAGATTTTTTGTTTTGCTCTTTTAGCAGCACGTCTCTGGGGTTTACTCTCAACACTGTCAGCAATATGTATGGGAATTTTATCAGTTTGTTCATTGTTATCCTGGGAAATTTCTGTCTCTTGTCTACACTCATCCGCAAACTCAATGGGATATAGAAGATTCAATGGATGGGTAACAATGTTTTTAGACGGAAGTAAAATTTTGGCAGCACGGGTCTGACCATCACCACCTATCAAAAGTTCTGAAACCTTTCCTATTTTCCAAGCCCCTCTTGGCAAATCATCCTTGACAAGAACCACATCACCGACCTTTGATTCATTTTTAGCTTGAACTCTTTTCTCTTTCAATTTATAGTCAAATCTTTCTTTCAAGCTTAACAAATATTCATCTCTCCAAATTTTCCAAAAGCTATTTAAATGTTTTTGACCCTTTTTCCAAACACTACGTAGTTGTTCAGAAGAATTAACCCCAGGTAAGTAATCAGGATCTAAATCCTCACTGTCAACAGGTATTCCAATTTTGGGGTTCATTGTCAGAAAATGTGATGGTGTCAATGTAACATGTGAATTGATATCATCACCAACATACACTAGTGGGCGAGAGTTAATAACAGACTCTGTCTCCTTTAACAATGTTTCAAATTGTTCATTAGTCAAATGCACTTTACCAATTGTCTTTCGAAGACACCTTTTCACAAGTCCAACCAACCTTTCATAAAAACCTCCCATCCACGGGGCTAACTGTACAATAAAACGCCAACAAATTCCATTGTTAGCCACATATGACTGAACATCCTGATCACATGTTACATTTTCCCACATTAGATTCAGTGTGGATTTAGCAAGTTTAAATTGTGCTGCATTATCTGATAGTATTTCACGAGGTTTACCCCATCGGGAAATGAATCTTCTCAAAGCTAACAAAAACTGTTCTGAAGACATATCTTGAACCATTTCAAGATGCACTGCTCTTATGACTAGACATGTAAATAAACACACCCACACTTTCTTTGTTAACGACCCTACTTTAATGTAAAGTGGACCAAAATAATCAATTCCAGAATATGTGAATGGAGGTGATTCTGTCACTCGTTTCTTTGGCAGTGGTGGCATTAAGGGCATTTTGTATGGGCCATCCTCATAATGTCTACCAATTCTACAATTTCGCAAAGTCTTTTTCACTTCGGATCTACCATGAGGTACCCAGTAACTTTGACGGCATTTAGCCAATGTCTGTGAAACACCAGAATGTAAAGACTGCTTATGACAGTCTTCAATCACGAGGCGAGTAAAGTAATGTTTGTTGGGAAGGAGTATTGGGTTTCTAGCTCCTTTCAGTTATAGATGCATTTGTTAGTCTACCACCACATCTAATCTGTTCATTGTTGTCTAAATGTAGACCCAGATGATTTTTTAAGTTATTAGTCTTATTGTTTTTAATAGCACTGATTATATCACCAAATTGTTCTCCTTGAATACACTGTATCCAATCAAGTTTTGCCCTTTGAAGTTCTCTTGCTGTCAGGGGACCACACAAATTAACTTCCTTTCTCAGTTTATTGATAAATTGTGTTACCAGGGCTGTTACTCGCACAAGTTTTGCCAAAGAGGAGAATCTCTTACAGTCTATTTCAAATGGAGTTTGGGGTATTTTCAGTTCAGATTCGCTATTGATTTTTGAGTCACTGTTTTTATCATTTACATTTCTCGTGTGAATCTCCCCTGTGAGAAGGTGCACAGCACTGACAGCACTGGATTGTTTGTTAGTTTTGCATTCACTCGTGGATGCCACAATGTCACTCTCCTTCATTTGTTCAGAATTCCACATTGTCCAAGTACACACAGAATTAGTTAACCAATCAGGCCCATGCCACCACAATCTATTATTTTGCAGTTTATGTGAATCTATACCTCTAGTTGCCATATCGGCGGGGTTTTCATTAGAAGACACATTATGCTTTCTAATTTCTTTAAGTCTGTTCTCTACAAAAACAGTCAATGGTTTCTTTGTCTCAACCCAATAAAGAGTACATTGTGAATCTGGCCATAACATTTTTTCTTGAACAGAAATTTGCAACTGTGTTTCAATGAATTTTAGACAACGTGTACCAATGAGCACGGCTAATAACGCTAAGCGAGGTATACTCATATTCAATTTTGGTGCAAGTCGAGATTTTGCAAACAACAGATCAATGCGCGTTTCGTTTTGTGTAGACTGATGCAAATACACGGCAGTTGTATAGGCTTTGTTTGATGCATCACAAAAACACAACAGTCTATACTGAACATTTCCTGTAAGATAAACAGTTCTGTCAACTAGAATGTTCGGTATGTTTTGTAGATTTTCAACAATTTGGTTCCAATTTTTGATATCGTCTTCCGATAACTTATCGTCCCAGTCATAAATTTTCTGATTCCACAACAACTGAATAAATAACTTGGTTGGTAAAGTTATGTGGGTTAAAAACCCAAGTGGGGCAAATTCTGATGCAACAACTTGTAAAACTTGTCCTTTTGTTGATGCTGGACACATTTTGTCAACACTTGTGCATGACATTGTTAGTTTGTCACTGGTTGTTGACCATGTAAGACCAAGAACCTTTACCGAACTCAGTTGTGATCTGTCACATTCAGGTATGCTTTGAAAAAAGTCAATTGAATTGGTTGCCCAACTTCGTAAGTTCATAGATGCACTGCGAAAGATAGTTTTTGATTCCTCGTAAAACAATTTTGAATCTTCAATTGTCTTTGCACCCAAAATCACATTATCCACATAAATGTTCGCACTAATGTCCTTTGCTGTTTTGAGTTTAAACTTTTTCAAATGATAGTCAATCGAAGCAGAAAGCAAGAATGGACTAGATATTACACCGAACGGTACTCTACAAAATCTGTATATTTCTGTATTATCATGAAGCTGTCTATTTTCAATGTCTTTTAACCAGAAAAACCGTGTGACGTCACGGTCTGGTTTCTGTAATCCAAGTTGTAAAAAAGCCTTTTCGATGTCCGCAACAATTCCTATCTCGTGTAAACGAAATCGACAGAGAAGTCCACACAAATCACGAAGTAAAACAGGACCCCTGTACAGACACTGATTTAAACTTAAATTGTTTTGTTGTGATTTAGCAGATGCATCATAGACAACTCTCAATTTAGTGGTTTCATGTGTAGTGTTCAAAACTGCATGATGCGGAATATAATGAATTTTATTACATACATCAGAATGTTCAACTTTCTCTATAATGCCCTGTTGTAACTGAACCTTTATTACACTGTCATATTTCTTGATTATGCCTGGTTTTGCACTTAATCTTTTAACAAGTGACTTAAATCTTCCATGTGCTAATTCACGGTTACATGGTAAATCAACAGTTTTATCTTTCCATGGCCATGTTACATGATACCGACCATCTTCAAAAAGAACACTTTTGTTGAACTCTTCTATAGCAATATCATCAGCTGACTCCAGAGGGGAGTCTTTGATGCCAATAGATTCAAGGTTCCAAAATTCCTCCATCACATTACAATTCTCAAGAATACTCTCATCATACTGAGCTTGAAAAGTTATATTGTTTATTTGTCTTGCATAGTCAAGAATAAACATATTTTGTTCAGGAGTTTGACTGGATTGATTTTGTGTTCTACCGGTCAATATCCACCCGAATTTGGAATTCAGCAAGTATAGACCTGGCCTAACGCAAAGTCGCTCCGATAATAGAAAATTTAAATAATGATCATTTCCTATTAACATATGAATTGTTGATACTTCAGATTTACTTGGCAAGGAATCTGCAAGTAGGACATTATCACACAAGCACTGACAATTTGAATTTTCCTGCATTTCCTTTAAAGGCTGTCGGTGTATTTGTCCACTTATTCGTGGAACTATGTTAACCTCTGTAGTCTCATATGAACCATTTCGCAACTTAATGCCTAATGTAGTTTTTTGTTGCGTTTTCACAGTTTTTGGTTTATCGGCACCAAACGTGACAACCGATACCTCTTCCTTTTTACCTGGTTTCAGGTTCAGCGTTTTTGCTAGTGTTTCAGTGACGTAAGAACGTTGACTCCCAGAATCCATCAGAATTCTCAACCCACTGGCTGATTTGTTTGTTTCATTATTTTTTATTGTAACTTTGGCGGTCTGCATTAACACAAACTCTCCAGATGATAGCAGGGAGTTCTCGGTCAAAGTTTCGTCAATAAAGCACGAAATTTCACTTTTTTCAACTTTAAATTTTTGGGGACAAAGACTTCTGTGGTGTACATTTGTTTCACCACATTAAACACACAGTTTATTGGCAACACAATTATTCATCTTGTGGCCCTTTCTCAAACAAATATAACAGTTACCCTTAACTTTATTCTTTCGAGAATCAATAGTTTTGAACCTTTTACATTCATCACTCCAATGACTGCCTTTACTGTTACAGTAAATACATGATGACGACTTCGACCGAAAACCCCCACCACCATCGGGTGAGCCAGAATCTTCAGTGAAAAGGACTTCGGCAGACATTTTCTGTCTACTTTCATTTTTATATGCACTTTGAAATTCACCGAAACTCTTACGCACAGGTGTATATGTATTTTGATGACTTCCCTTGAAGTTGAAAGATTTATCTTGCTTTGTGAGCGATGATTCAGCCAGTTCTAAGGCAGTTATGTACACATTCAACTGTTCGCGAAGCTGTTTGACACTCCATGTTTCTCTGTGGTCCTTTTTAATTTCAAGCTGAATTAAAACTTCCTTCAGTAATTGTGATGTTATGGTAGAAATCAACATGTTGTGACTTGTATCTTGACCAAGTGCTTCTAAACTTCGCAGATGCTTTTCGATGGCATCAAACAAATGTCTCAAATTCTTAGTTTGATATTTATCCTCGAGTCGATTCAGTTACTTAATGCCGCATAGTGCGAATTGATAAACGTTTGTTTGTCGCCACATTGATTCACTAGAATGTCTACTGCTGCACCATAAACTGTGAATACTACTCACGAAGAGAGAAGAAAATTTTCAACTCGGAACTGTTTATAAGTATTGTTTTTAATATTAGTTTTATTTCAGGGAATTTTTTATATATTTAGTTTTGCAAGTGTGTTTGGGAGGACCGTAGGGTGTAATAAGGAGGTTTAGGTGATAGGTTTTTCCGGTTTTGTTGTTTGTTTGCCTTAGTTGCCTTTTTTCGTGTGTGTTTGTTGCCCTGGTGTTTTTGTCGTTTTCGGTCATTGGATTCTGTATAATATTTGTAGTCATGAATGGTAAGTGCACGACGGGTGTTCAGACGGAGGTAAGTATGGGTGTTAAGGGAGGTCTGGGGGAGGTGAGTCGAGGGGTGCAGGTGGGGGGGGGGGGGGGGTGAGGATACGAAGGCGTGCAGACAGTGTAATATGAGGCATGGTGGTGGTCGGCCAATGGAGAGTAGTGGGGTATGTGCGAATTGCAGGGATATTTTACAGTTGTTAGAGAAGTGTGTTGGATTCGAGGGGGAGATTGCAGAGCTGAGAGGGAGGTTGGGGAGGGCCGGTGTATCTGGAGTTATCCCGTTGAAGGTTACCTACGATGGTGAGGTTGAAGGTGGGTGGAAGGTCGTTGTGGACTCAAGGAGGAAACTGGGAAGCAGGAAACGTGGGGGAATAATGCTTGATGTGGGGGGTGTAAATGAGGAGGGGGTTTCTAGTAGGAAATTTCGGAAGTGGCGTCAGGTCAGGGCTGCGCCGAGTCCGGAAGCCAGAGTCGGCGTAAGGCTGCCAAGGTTGCTAGGCGGTGTTTAGAAAACAGGTTTAGTGTTTTAGACTCAAATACCACTGGGGACGAGAGTGTGGTGGAAAGTGTGGGGGGGGGGTGAGATGGTTGGTGATGATGATAAGACTGTTCGATTGGAACTATCAGGACCACAAACTACATTGTCAATCCCACGTACAATGCTGCTCCCCGCTACAACTAATTTTCTTCTTCTAGCCCCAGTTCCTATATCATCTGCAATCGAACAGTCTTGTGCTTCCCGGGGGCGAAGGTGGAGGATCTCAGGGACCGGGTAGATGGCATTGTGGCAGGGTCAGGACCGGAACCGGTAGTGGTGGTCCATGTGGGGACCAACAATATCAGGGAGAGAAGGTCAGTAAGTTTGGTAGAGTCGTATAGAGGCTTAGTCGGCAAACTGCTAAGTAGGAATGCAAGGGTAGTCGTATTCGGGGTCCTTCCTGTCCTTGGAGTTGGGGACGAACGGAACTCAAGGATTTTGGCCCTAAATGAAGAGTTGGAGGACTACTGTGTTGATCTGGGAATACCCTTTATCGACCATTGGGACACGTTTTGGGGGCAATGGGAGCATGTACGGGCGTGACGGACTGCATCTTAGCAGGGTGGGGAAACAGATATTGGGGGATAAAATTCTACGGGTAGCAGAGCCTTTTTTGGAGAGGAGCGGGGTGGGAGGTCAGAGGCAAGTATAATTAGAGTGGACATAGGTGGGGTAATCAAGACTGAGGGGGACAGAATATGTTTACCAGGACTAGCACCAGAAAACAATGGGCCCAGTAGGCGGAAGCCAATGAACCTCGGTACCTCAGTAGATGTTGGGTTATTGCAACATCCAGGGTCTCCACCGGAAAGTAAGTGAAATTGCAACATTGATCGAGGCAGAGGATTTTGATGTCATGGGCTTAAGCGAGACGTGGGTAAGACACGAGGAACGGTTAGACCAAGTAAGCGGATGTGTGTGGATAGGTGTAGGGCGAACGGAGGGGCAGAAAAGGGGGGGGGGGTAGGCATGTACATTAAAGAGGATTTAAAACCGTCGCTGATCACAGATCTGGAAGATATCATCACCTCGGCCGAGGTGTCAAAAGAAATTGGATGGGTAAAGGTCAGTCTGAGAAACAAAAGTATTGCCCTTGGGATTGTGTACTGTGCGGTGGAGGGAAGTAAACCCGAGTGGAATGACTCGATATACTCAACACTAAGGTCCAATATCACTGAACTAGAAAACAGGGCTCTCGGTATAATTCTGATGGGCGACTTTAATGGACACATAGGTGACAAGGAAGAAGGCATAGAGGGTGGGGACAAGAAAGTCAACAGGAATGGAAGGAAGCTGTTGAACTTCACAAATGAGCTCGGTCTGAAGATTCTGAACAGGGACGCTAGATGTAAGGGGAAATGGACCTGGGAGAGAAACGACAGAAAATCAATAATTGACTACATTCTCACAGATATGACTTTATGGAGGGAGGTGATAGGGGTAGAAGTGGACGATGAGGAAAAATGGAGTTGGATAGTGATCACAACTTGATTACAGTGACGATGATGGCCAAAAACCTAGAGAAAAGCAAAGGAAGCTTCAAGGAGGTTTGGGAACTCAAAAAGGATGCCGACTGGGCGAAGTTCGAAGAAAAACTGAAACCAAAGCTTGCAGCCGTACACAAGGGGGGCAGTGTCTAGAAGATGGCCGACGCCATAGTTGCGAGCCTAGTGGAGGCAGGGAAGGAAAGTGTAGGAAAGATTAGGGTGCCAACACGGGAACTTGGGTACAGAGTGAACGAAGAACTGAAAAGGGCCATAAAGGTTAGAAAAGCTAAATGTGCTGCATACAGGAGAAGTAGAAAACTTAAGGGGGTGGAAAGCAATGAGGTCATGGTAGCAAAGGAAGAATACCAACAAGCACGAAATAATGTAAACAAGATTAAAATCGACAACCGGAGAGTGCGAAATAGAAGTCTTATTAGGACGATAAGAACGACAGGGAGGTCGAGTTCGAGCGTATTTTGGAAATGGGTGAACAAACGTAACAAAGGGAATAACCCACAGAGCATTAAAGTAGATGGCAGAGTAACAGAAGAGCGAGATCAAATCGCATTAGAACTAGTCAAGCACTGGGAAAAGGTAAACGATAAGCGATGGGGCATGGGGAACCCACCAGAGTGTCTGAACCAGGTCGAGGAAAATCTATCGAACTTCGTGTGCAGCGAAATCAAAACTGAGGAGGTGCGAAGGGTGATCTCGAAATTAAGGAACGGAAAAGCGGGAGGGATGGACGAAATTCCTAACGAGTTTATCGAAAAAGGGGGAGAGGAACTCTTGGAAAGCCTAACTGCCCTATTCAATTTAGCCATAGAAAAACAAGAGGTCCCAAAGGAGTGGAGGGAAAGCAAAGTGACATTTATTCACAAAAAGGGGGAAAAAGACGTCTTGGATAACTATCGAGGGATCTCTGTCAGCAGCAACATTGGAAAAGTCTTTTGTAAAGTCCTGTATGGGAGATTAGAGGAGGTGATCGAAGAGAAGGGTTTTTTGGGAGAAATCCAGAATGGCTTCAGGAAGGGAAGGAGAGTCACTGACCATCTTTTCACGCTATCCCAAATGATAGAATCCGCGAAAGCAAAAAGAAAAAGATGTTCATGGCCTTTTTGGATGTTAAAAAGGCATATGATAGAGTATGGAGGGAGGGTATGTGGCGCAAGCTGGAGGCTCTGGGCTTGGGGGCGAGTTTGTTGGAATTATGAAAGCATTATATAAAGATGTACAGAGTGAACATAGCCTGGGAAACATTACAACAAAATGTGTGCCTATGGAGATAGGCCTAAAACAGGGGCGTATCCTTTCGCCAATTCTTTTTGCATTGTACATCAAAGGTTTAGGAGATGAACTCCTGCATAGCGACGAGGGGGTTGCAGTTGGTGACTTGAAGATCCCAGGGCTATTTTTTGCCGACGATATGGTGCTAGTGTCAGACAGCGAAGAGGGGCTAGCGAAGATGCTGGGAATTGTTGAGAAATATGGGAGCAAATGGAGACTCGAACTTAATGAAAGCATGAGCAAAGTTATACCCGTGGGCCGCAAAGTGGACCCCACTCGAAGGTGGAGAGTGGGGGAGTTCTGCATTCCGGAAGGTAGCAGTAGACTTCTTAGTGTAGGAGAGACTAGCGATTACGAGTATTTGGGGGTAAATATAAACATCACAGGAAGAGGCATATACCGAAACCACACAAATAAATTGATTCTGAAGGGGAAGCGAATCCTTAACCAAATGAAACTTATAGGAAGAAACAGTTTCAATAAGGTTTTCGTGGAGAAAACTATTTGGGAAATGGTGGGTCTGCCAAGTATAACATACGGTACGGAAGTTGTACCCCTAACCAACACAGCCGTAAAGAGCTTGGAAATCCTGCAGAACGATGCAGGCCGATGGATAACAGGCACGAGAAATGCCGCGGCGCTAGAAGCGATCAGGGTGAGCTTGGGTAGATGAGGATCAAGAACAGGATAGACCTATTGAAACTCGGTTATCTTAATTATTTGGTAAATCTCCCCGATAGCCGATGGTGTAAAGTAATGTTCCTGAGAACTTTCAACTCAAATATCAAGACGGGGTGGATGGTCCAAGTGAGGGAGCTAGTAGAAAACTACTCATTGGAGATCTCGGACCTTGACGTTGGGGCAAACCAGGGCAAAAAGATCGTCAGAGAAAGGGTCATGGAGGATTGTAACCGTAATTGGCGAGAAGGGGTCAAATCAAAGAGATCTTTGGGTGGCCTGCGTGATAAAGAGAAGCCTGGTTTTGAAGAGTACCTTGATGGCACCTTTGGGGGGTCACTGTTATTCAAGCTGAGGTCGCGGTCCCTGGAGATGAGGGGAAAAATTGGGGAAAACAGTGAAAAGGAGTGCCAGATGTGTAACTTGGGCGTGGTGGAAACCCTGGAACACTTTCTTCTAGAATGCCCAAAGTATCAGTCTAAAAGAATGAGATTCACTGGGAGTATAATGGGGAAGTGGGATGGGAGAATGAAGGACATGTGGCTAGGGGGAGACTCAAAGGAGGGGGTTGATAATCTAATCGGTGAGATTGGGAAGAATGGGGCAAGGGATGTCATCAAGCAGTTCGTCTCCGAGTGTTGGGAGGAGAGGAGGAGCGTGGGAATAGGGAGGCAGTTGGGAGTTCAGGGGTAACCATGGCCTTCTCGTCCGAGAACCGCGACAAAACAGCGGCTGTCCAAAGTGTTATTATTATTATATTGTTTATTTGTCTTGCATAGTCAAGAATAAGCATATTTTGTTCAGGAGTTTGACTGGATTGATTTTGTGTTCTACCGGTCAATATCCACCCGAATTTGGAATTCAGCAGGTATAGACCTGGCCTAACGCAAAGTCGCTCCGATAATAGAAAATCTAAATAATAATCATTTCCTATTAACATATGAATTGTTGATACTTCAGATTTACTTGGCAAGGAATCTGCAAGTAGGACATTATCACACAAGCACTGACAATTTGAATTTTCCTGCATTTCCTTTAAAGGCTGTCGGTGTATTTGTCCACTTATTCGTGGAACTATGTTAACCTCTGTAGTCTCACATGAACCATTTCGCAACTTAATGCCTAATGTAGTTTTTTGCGTTTACACAGTTTT
Organism: Pictodentalium vernedei; assembly: GCA_031216915.1. Classification (NCBI taxonomy): domain Eukaryota; kingdom Metazoa; phylum Mollusca; class Scaphopoda; order Dentaliida; family Dentaliidae; genus Pictodentalium; species Pictodentalium vernedei. The sequence goes on from CM062294.1 coordinate 542,120,504, forward strand.
TGGTTTATCGGCACCAAACGTGACAACCGATACCTCTTTCTTTTTACCTGGTTTCAGGTTCAGCGTTTTTGCTAGTGTTTCAGTGACGTAAGAACGTTGACTCCCAGAATCCATCAAAATTCTCAACCCACTGGCTGATTTGTTTGTTTCATTATTTTTTATTGTAACTTTGGCGGTCTGCATTAACACAAACTCACCAGATGATAGCAGGGAGTTCTCTATCAAATTTTCGTCAATAAAGCACGAAATTTCACTTTTTCACTTTAAATTTTTGGGGACAAAGACTTCTGTGGTGTACATTTGTTTCACCACATTAAACACACAGTTTATTGGCAACACAATTATTCATCTTGTGGCCCTTTCTCAAACAAATATAACAGTTACCTTTAACTTTATTCTTTCGAGAATCAATAGTTTTGAACCTTTTACATTCATCACTCCAATGACTGCCTTTACTGTTACAGTAAATACATGATGACGACTTCGACCGAAAACCCCCACCACCATCGGGTGAGCCAGAATCTGCAGTGAAAAGGACTTCGGCAGACATTTTCTGTCTGCTTTCATTTTTATATGCACTTTGAAATTCACCGAAACTCTTACGCACAGGTGTATATGTATTTTGATGACTTCCCTTGAAGTTGAAAGATTTATCTTGCTTTGTGAGCGATGATTCAGCCAGTTCTAAGGCGGTTATGTACACATTCAACTGTTCGCGAAGCTGTTTGACACTCCATGTTTCTCTGTGGTCCTTTTTAATTTCAAGCTGAATTAAAACTTCCTTCGGTAATTTTGATGTTATGGTAGAAATCAACATGCTGTGACTTGTATCTTAACCAAGTGTTTCTAAACTTCGCAGATGCTTTTCGATGGCATCAAACAAATGTCTCAAATTCTTAGTTTGATATTTATCCTCGAGTCGATTCAGTTTACTTAATGCCGCATATTGCGAATTGATAAGCGTTTGTTTGTCGCCAAATCGATCCACTAGAATGTCTACTGCTGCACCATAATCAGTGTTTGTCAAAGTGAAGCCAGCGATAGCACTCAGTTCGCCTTTTCAACCAATTTACTTTTCAAATATGTGAATTTCTCAACCGCCGATAGTTTCGAGTTTTCATGCGCTGTTGAAACGAAGATGTCCCAAAATTCTTGAAATTTCGTAGGTTCACCATCATATGTAAAAAGTTCTAATTTAGGAAGTTTTACAGAATTTGAGGATCTCTCAGAGATAGTTCTTTCTTCCATTTGTTTTTCCTGTAGTAATATAAACTGCTGGTGAATCTCGGCCTGTTGCTGTTGTATGTCTAAAAGTTTTTCAAATTTTTCATCTAAATTTCCACCCTTTGTTTGTTTAGACCTTTCATCCGAGTCTATATCTTTTATGACTTCACAGCGTGATTCAACTCGTTCAATAAGATCAAATATTTCATCCTGTTCCCTTTGAAACTCGGAAATTTCGTCTTCATTTTCGCCGATGCCAAGAGACAAATCCCTCAGTGTTTGCTCTAATTTTGCCTTAAATTCTGTTAATCGTTGTAGGCTTTGGGACAACTTTTTTAGTTTATTTTCTTCATTCTCGGGGAAATCACTTGATAAAATATTATCAGTCTTTTCTATTTCTTTTTCTAATAATTTCTTATATCGGGTTTTTAGTCCTTTCATATACCACGTCGACATTTTGACGACTCGTTTCGGTGTTTTTGTGTTCGCTCGAAATCGTCCACTTCTGATATCAAAATTCAAACACTTTGACACAATTAATGTCTATTCCCGGGTTCCGGCACCATTCAATGTCGTGATTCTTATCTTGGGATTCATTAATTTAGTAAACTTTGCTTCAAATCATCATTTATTTTGTTTGTTTTCATATAAATATTTCACATTTTGTTTCTTTGTTTTTTCCACGGAAGAGTTTTTTTTTGTACAAGTTAAACAGACCCCAACGATAGGACCGACCAACTCGGCCCATCCGACAACACAGTTTATCGTGTATCTTCGCGACACTGGTCAGCTCTCTGTTATTTTTAATACTGTTTCATAGTTCAAGAAGAGTTCAAGAACCACTTACTTGGAACAGCTGCGATTGTCATCCTATCCACTTCTGTTGTTGGGAGGTCCTAATACGACTAGAACCGCAATTTACTGTAACTTTGGCTGCTACTATGGACAGCTGATACCACAACATCTTTCTAAAATTTTCAAGTTCCTTTTTACAAAAATGGACGGGGTCCTAATCAGGGCAAGAGCAGACTGGGTGAGTAATGGGAAAAGCCAAGTAAATATTTTTTTTTAATTTAGAAAGGAGAAATTTCGTTAATAAAACTATCACCAAAATCGACAGGGTAGTATACACAGATCACAATCACATTATGGATGAAATATGTTCAGTTTATAAAAATCTCTATAAATCTAATAACTCATTTAATAAAACGATAGATATTGATTCACTAATATACAATAACGATAATTTAAATAGAAATAGTGATGTTCCTAAATTAAATTCAGAACAATCGGAAAAACTTGAAAAGCCAATAACATACTCGGAAGCACTTTATTTTCTCAAGAATATGAAAAATAATAAAAGTCCGGGATCTGGCGGTTTTCCGGCAGATTTCTTTAAATTCTTCTAGCTTGATATAGGAAGTTTCCTAGTCAAATCCTTAAATTTTGGACTTTCTCAAGGAAAGCTGTCGATTACCCAACGCCAAGGTGTAATAACTTTGCTACCAAATCCAAACAAACCACGTCATCCAATTAAAAATTGGAGGCCAATATCGCTACTGAACACATCTTATCAAATTTTGTCCGGTATTTTAGCAAATTGGCTAAAAGATCTGCTGCCTCTAATAATACATAATGATCAAACAGGTTTTTTAAAAGGGCGCTACATAGGGGAAAATATTAGATTAATTTCTGGTGTTCTTTTTCAGACAGAAAAAGGCAATATTGCAGGTCTTGTCCTCTTGACTGATTTCGAAAAGGCATTTGATTCCATATCATGGTCATTTATCGATAAGGCTTTGGAATTTTTTAATTTTGGCCAATTCTTTACGACTTACATACATTCGCTCTATAATGATATCTCATCCTGCATTAACCCTTTACCCAACGCAGACGATATCAAAATTTATAATTTTAAATATCATTTTTTCAATTTTTTCAAAAAATTTCAACAAAACCATATCATGTGACCCCTCGTTGGAACGAGCTCGACGAGCTCGTTCCAACGAGGGGTCACATGATATGGTTTTGTTAAAATTTTTTGAAAAATAATATTTTTTCAGCTGCTGAATTTGCATATTACGCGGGCGGATGCGGGCAATTCGTTGGGTAAAGGGTTAATGTAAATTCTCAGATTTCACACTTTTTTCCATTAGGCAGAGGCTGCAGGCAAGGGGACCCATTGTCACCGTACATATTCTTAATATGTGCAGAAATGTTAGCAATTATGATTAGGTCATCCAAAGTAATAAAGAGTATACGAGTAGGAAATATTGATGTTAAGATATCGCAATATGCTGACGATACATCACTTTTCTTGGAAGGATCAACCCAGTCACTGGAGGCAGCTATGCACACACTGGATGCTTTCAAACATATTTCGGGTTTAAAAATAAATTATAATAAAACCAGGCAGTTTGGATCGGCAATAAAAAGGATTGTACAGAAAAAAATTGCGATATGTGGAAAATTAACTGGAACGAGGAAACATTTAGCGTATTAGGTATCGATTTCAATAAAAGTTTTGATAAAACTGACCACATAAATTATAATAAAAATCTAAGGGAGGTGTGAGCAGGGACGTGGCGACAGGGGGTGTGGGGTGTGGGTGTCACCCTCACCCCAACCCCCAATCCTGGCCAAAATTTCCTATAGTTGGAAATTCGGAGGACAAACTCATGAGTAGTTGGAAATTCCACCGATCTGGATTTTAGAACCTCTTTGGTGATGCTGATATCTCCTTTACGTTCCAAAATTCCAATCAAATTCAAATCGGCAAAAATTCCAACTGTTACTATTTACAACTACAGTGTACGCAAAATCGTGCTTCATAAGTACGCATGATGTCAATCGGTACGAGATTTCTATAGTACGTTTACTTATCATAATAAAAAAAAATCCTCAAAATGCACTTCAAGAAAATCGCATCATGTAAAATCGTTATCCTGAGTTAATTCCACCATTCACAGTTATTTAATTAATTTATTATTTATTTATTTGTGTTTAAGGTCACATATTTCTGCACAATGGCTAATCATGACCATGACAGTTTTACGAGTGGTGTTAGCCGGAGTACCCGGAGAGAACCACCAAGCAACGGGGAGCAACTGTCAGCTCCCCAACATACTAACTGCACACAAGAAGGGTTAGCATTGGTTGAAGACAGGTACACCATCAACGTGCAGTACGCCTTAGTACACAGCGTCACCGTGCCCCCACGTGGGCAATGGGGGTGAAGTGTCTTGCCCAAGGACACAACGCGGTTGCCGCAGGTGGGATTCGAACCAGGACCTCTCGGCTTGCAGCCTGTACCTCTACCAACTGAGACCCCCCCCCCCCCCCCCCCCCAATCATTCACAGTTACAAAATGATGAAACATCAAAATAATAATAACAACCTGATAATTCTATCATAAATGTGTGGGCATTTCAGTTTCTAGAATCAATTTTATGCCCCCTTTCATGGCTTTATTTTCAAAGTTTTTCTCGGTAGTGAATTTCCAACTAGGGGAGGGACCGGGAGGGGGAATGGACCGGGAGGGGATTCCCCCTCCCGGTACCTCACCCAGTTGGAAATTCACTACCCTCCATCCCCAATCGGAAGCCTCTAGCCACGTCCCTGGGTGAGAAAAACTCTACTGCAGTGGTCAAAACGTAATCTCTCGGTGCTAGGAAAAATAATGGTAGTAAAGTCTTTAGTCGTCACAAAACTGGTTTATCTTTTTATATTGGTTCTCGTCAGATCACCGAAGTTAAGTAACGTCGAGCCCGGTTAGTCCTCGGATGGGTGACCGTCTGAGCGATCGATTCGGACTCCCGCGTTGTGTCCTTGGGCAAGGCACTTAACCCCGATTGTCCACATGGGGGCACGATGACGCCGTGTACTAAGGCGTACTGCACGTCGAAGGTGCGCATGTCTTCAACCAATCTAACCCTGCCTGTGCTGCAGTACGGAGTTACGATGTTGGGGAGCTGGCAGCTGCTCGTCGTTGCTCGGTGGTTCTCTCCGGGTACTCCCGCTTCCTCCACCCGTAAAACTGTCACGGTCATGATTAGCCATTGTGGATAAGTATGTGACCTTAAATAAATAAATAAATAAATAAATAAAAATAAATAAATAAATAAATAAATAAATAAATAAATAAAAATAAATAAATAAATAAATAAATAAATAAATCTTTTTATTGCTCTTCCAAATCCTCCCAAAGAAGCCATAGACGAACTAAATAGGGCACTTTTTAAATTCATTTGGGGAAGTGGGCCTGACAAAATAAAGCGAATTCATTTTATCCAAGATTATGGTCAGGGTGGGTGTAAAATGATTCGGCTGAACGCTTTTATTAATTCTTTAAAGATATCATGGGTTAGTCGCTTTATAAAAAATCATTCATGTTGGAAAGAAATTTTCGTAAACTCTTCTCCCCTTTTAAACAGTGATTGGTATCCAGCCAGCCCTAACATATTGGATAATTCAAAAAAAAATGTTAACAATCCGTTCTGGAAAGACGTAATTGATGCTTGGTCGTCTTTCAGCAAAAAACTCCTCCACGGGAGCCTAAGGATTTTTTATGTACATACATTTTTAATAACGAACATATTAAAGTAGGAAATAGACCGTTGAGAAGCAATGTGTTGAAATCGAAAGGCATCTTTTTTGTAAATGACTTTTTAGGATCAACGGAAAACTGGGGTCCCATGAGCAATTTAAAACGCACTTTGATATACAAATAGACTTCTTGACATACCGGGGAATACAAAATGCAACAAAGTGTTTTATAAGACCACTAGGCAATGCAACTGAGATGAACAGAATACAAAATCCCATACCCCCGCACCGAAAAGAAACATAAATCTTCTCCGGGAATAAGATAACTTACAAGACAAAGTTTATTGTGGGCACAAAAGATAATAATCTCTTATCCAAATGGGAATCCAAGTTAGGCATCGAACTGAGTGAAAATGGTGGACAAAAACGTTACTAATCCCCTTTAAAGGTACAGTCGAAGTCAAATATAAATGGTTTCGGTACCGTATTAATACACGCATTTTAGGAACCAACACTCTTTTAAAGAGGATGAATATAACTGAAGATGACATGTGTTCCTTTTACAAAAGGGAAAAAGAAACCTTGATTCACCTGTTTTGTGAATGTCCACTTGTTTTATCCCTTTGGGATGATTTCGTCAACTGGATTTTCACAAATACAGGATTTTATATAAATCTATCAAAACAAGTTATTTTGTTTAGCAACCCAAATTCTGGCATGTTGTCAGGGCAAAGCCAGCCTAAATATAGGGGCAAGGGGCCTCATATATAAAGATATTGTAAGTTCAAAAGATATTCCGCATCAAGGCGAAAAACCCTACGTGAATCTCACTTCTCTGTGAAGCTGGACATGGAAAAAACACACGTGGTGTATATCCAGCTTCAGCGCAGGGACCCAGGGGAGAAACGGTATGTTAGATAAGGTCTAATCTCATTTAAGTTATACAGTACTCGCGAGTCTTACGAGACGTAATCGGTTGGTGGCAGGATATCGTCACGGCCAATTGAGAAACGAGATTCTAAACGATAGAAATGTCTGTTATGTCGTCACCTGATCATTAGTTTTGCAATGAGATGGCAGGAACGAATCGGTTTTCTCGCCAAGTGAAATCACCGTTAAGTCACGCGCGAGATGATTCGTATTGATTCTGCCTCGATATACGTCATCTCCCACCGTTTTGACAGATGGACAGATGAGCGTCTATCCACCTGACACTTTAGGGTAAAAAGTATATATACCTTGAAGAGCAAAGCATTAGACACACACTTGGGGTCACACACACGTTGGTGAAGTCTAGGACAGGCGGACTCTGTTTCCTGGCATAGGGGTACCTTCGATCACAGGACCCTGAAACGGCTAGAATCGCCAGAGAGGGCATTCCACGATTGATTTAGCGTAAGGTTGATAGGCGGCAAATTCGTTGAGAAGGAACGCCCCAGGTGAAACGTTAAAGTTTAGATTGTCGAGTAGCAGGTATCAGCCTGCAATAGTCAGAAGTGTAGGTTAATTGTATTGTGCGTATTAACCCTTTGAAGCGTCAGCCTGATTGCGTTCTGAGTAGTTTGTTTTGCTGTCGAAGCATCGTAATACCGACTGGAGATCGGTGTGAGTGACAATTTCGCCCTAGCACAAAAAGGGGGCATTTGTGAATCGTGAATTCAACCTGGAACAGTGAATATTTCAATGGGACTTTCACGGAGGACTTTCAAAAGGCACATAAGGTATGAGTAGACAATATCTGACCCAAATCAGAAGTACGGTGGCTTTATAGATGACGAACATTGCTGGTCGGAACCCTCCGACAGCCAGAGGTACAGTTACGCGCAGACGTTGACATTTCAGCCTAAGCGGGTGAAGCTCTTATGGCGAGCTCACAGTAATAACATTTCAGATTTGTGAAGCTCTTATGGCGAGCTCACGGTAGTAACATTTCCAGTGTGTAGACTATAGTGCCAGTACAGGGCTATAGAATGACTATATGATTGTTGAGAATTGGTTAACCCTAGAAACCCATTTTCTGTGAAAAGAATCGAATTGTTGGTTGTTGAAATATTGAAACGGATTTATTTTTATGTGTAAATAAAAGAACCGTTGTTACTTTAAATCATTCTTTCCTTTATACAGCCTGAAGTGATTAGGAATCACACCTAACGCAAATCGAACCTATTTCAGGCCAATTTGGCAGAGAAGGAATCACGGCGTCGGTCTAACTCAGCTCCCTGCGCCGAGTTCGCGACACTTGGATTCCGACCCTCCACGTTGGTATAATTTTCCCGCAACTTCATCAGCGGGACTAAATAACCCCAGGCCTTACGGGGCCTCGGGTGTCCCTGACACATGTTACCGCCCATTTTTCGCCTTTTACTGATTTTTGTAAAACATTTTATTTATAGAACTAAAATGAAAAATGAAAAGTTAGATATTAGTTTACTAAAAAAACGAAATACTAAATTATTACAATGTAGAGAGATCGGCATATTATCTTTTGTGTCAGTACAAAAAATACAAAAAATTTGAAAAGCAGTGGGAAAGTCTAATAAATTTGATAGAAGCGTAAAAGTCCATATGCACAACCATACTCAGATTATTATTATTATTATTAGGACTGCTATTGACTGCCAAAACTTTTCTGAATGCATCCAGTGAAACCTTCCGTTCTCGGCTGCATCCCCAGACAAGTGCCAGGAACTCAACGTCTATGCAACTAATTTGCCAACATCACCACCCTTCCCCACCCCACCCCACTTTCACAAATTGCCCTCAAACTGCCCCTTTTTTTTATAAAAATATGGATCAAATACAGTATTAAACCAGAAATGTATTTACTACGTAGAGGATCAAAAACGAGTGATGTTTGGATATAAGATTTTTTGAAACGAGTTTGATGAATTTGATTCACAACTCGCCTATTTTTGAAACGAGTTTGATGAATTTGATTCACAACTCGCCTAAAGGCGAGTTGTGAATCGAATTCATCAAACGAGTTTCAAAAAATCTTTTATCCAAACACCACGAGTTAATACGGAAGCCCATTAGGGACATGTGAAGAAAAAAAATTACATGTGTGAAAAAAAAAAAATTATGTCGTGCGCACGAGATAATTATCTCGTGCGCACGAGATACCTAAGTCGTGCGCACGAGATAATTAAGTCGTGCGCACGAGATAATTATCTCGTGCGCACGAGATACCTAAGTCGTGCGCACGAGATACCTAAGTCGTGCGCACGAGATAATATGTTTAGGTTACTGCAAGCATTTCGCATTTAGTGGAATAGCAGGGTTGGGAAGGGGGACAAAACCGTCAAGATATCCACCTTTCGACTGTGTTTTAGACGTTGTAAATGCCTTCACCCGAAACTCGTATTTTTCTCCGACTCTGACATATCAATTTTATTATGAACTAAGACGAAGTGTGTGTTAGGGTAGAGGAGGAGAAGGGGCGGGGGGAGGGGGGGAGGGGGGGGGGTAAGGAGGGGTGCTCGTGAGAAGTAGCCGAGGATTCCCAGTATGACTTGTCTGTTCTGCTACATCTAAAGACGAAATACTAGCGTCTTTCTGGCTGCATATTTAAAATTTCATCATACTGGGCCGAACCAGAGTTGCCCCAGGGGTGTGATTGCCCAGTGATTGCCCAGCGCATTGTTTCGCCCTTCATTGTAAGGTGCTTTGGTTGGTTACCCAAAAATATTCAGCATATTCCAAGATGGGGTACACGTCTAAAGTGGTGTCCCCCTCTCCCCCTCCAACCCCCAACAAACACATTCGGAATGCTTTTACGTACCCCTTTCTCCCGAAAATCCTGGAATTTACCTCCCACTGGACGGAGGGGGGCGGGGGGGGGGGAGTCTCTGGTATTTCTCTTTCCTGTGAGTCTTCTTCAGTCAACTCAAGCTGCATTAATTCCAGCTTCGAGATCTAGCAAGTTAGGAATTCGCCAAGTTCCCAGTTAAGGAACCTACTCCATTTATTGAGCGGGCGCGACAATTTGAAACCTGTTTCCAGTGATTACGTCTCACCCCTCCAAACAGTTACGGGGACACTAGATTATTTGTTTTGCTCCTCGGGGCTGACCCATTGCCGCCTACTAACATACTAATGTAGTTTGTTACTGAATAGGATAGAAGCGCCCCCCCCCCCCCCCCCCCCCCCCACACACACACAAACACTCCAAGTCCCAGCAACTCCATCACCCAGTTATCGTCTTGTGGTGAAAAGGAGTTAAAGAGCTCTCACAGGTTTCAAAGTGTCCCGCTTCGGTAGAAAACGCTCTTGGTCCAAGGATCACCAGCCCAGACAAGACAACATAGTTAAATTTCCAGGTCTCCTGCTTCGGTGGGGACCGCGCTTGCTCATAGGACACCCAGCCCGATAGACGACTATTTCTAAATATGCCTCACAGCAGAGGCTCGATTCACAATATATATATGTATCGTATAACAGTAGTAGGGCGCATAGCTGTAAATCCTGGGGAATGAGTGGTGGGAGTGTAACAGCAATCAGATTACTCCAGAACCACTCTAAGACTATTGTTTCAAACCCTTCCCGGAGGAAAGTCTACCGGTCCCACATTCGAGAAAGTACCCCTCTCCTCGCTGCAATGAATAGGGCCCAAACGTCATCGGGCAGATGACAATAGTCCAAGGGCAAATGACTATATAGTCGTCGGAAAATTTAGCGGTACATACCCCCCCCCCCCCCTCCTCCAATATTTCGGGGTAGAGAGTACTAGATACGGTCCTGGTGGGTTGCCCTTCTAGGAAGAAGTATCATAAAAGTTACGACAGGCCATCCCGCTACGGGAGGTCCTTCCCAGTGTTTTCTGCTGAGCCAGGCAGTAGAAAGCTCTTCAAACTTTGGATTAGTACCGTCATAGATTGGCACCCTACATGGATGTATGATGCTTACGTATTAGTGGCAACCAATGTACTTTAGTGGATAGGGCGATACGATACGCACGGCAACCATTCGGGCACGACACCCTCGGGACGACCATGTTTCGCCCGTGTGTGAACAAATTTGGGAACAGGGAGTCACAAAAAGTGACGTTCTCGACTTCAAGGGCCACAGAAGAGGCAATACATGCAGGAAATTAGTCGTCTCCTCTCACCAGTAAAGACTATAACCCACTCCCTCAAGCTTGGTAAGTCATGCGCACGAGATAGCTATCTCGTGCGCACGAGATAGCTAAGTCGTGCGCACGAGATAGCTAAGTCGCGCGCACGAGATACCTAAGTCGCGCGCACGGGATACTATGTCGTGCGCACGAGATACTAAGTCGTGCGCACGAGATACTAAGTCGTGCGCACGAGATACCTAAGTCGTGCGCACGAGATAGCTATCTCGTACGCACGAGATAATATGTTTAGGTTACTGCAAGCATTTCGCATGTAGTGGAATAGCAGGGTTGGAAAGGGGTCCAAAACCGTCAAGATATCCACCTTTCGACTGTGTTTTAGACGTTGTAAATGCCCTCACCCGAAACCCGTATTTTTCTCCGACCCTGACATATCAATCTTACTATGCACTAAGAGGAAGTGTGTGTTAGGGTAGAGGAGAATGGGTGGGCGGTGAGGGTGTGGGTGTGTGGGGGCTCGTGAGAAGTAGCCGAGGATTCCCAGTAAAATTTGTCTGTTCTGCTCTATCTAAAGACGAAATACTAGCGTCTTTCTGGCTGCATATTTAAAATTTCATCATACTGGGCCGAATCAGAGTTGCCCCAGGGGTGTGATTGCCCAGCGCATTGTTTCGCCCTTCCTTGTAAGGTAGGGTACACGTCTAAGGCGGTGTCCCCCTCCCCTCCAACCCCCCAACAAACACATTCGGAATGCTTTTACGTCCCCCATTCTACCGAAAATCCTGGAATTTACCTCCCACTGGACGGAGAGGGAGGGGTGTCTCAGGTATTTCTCTATTCCTGTGAGTCTTCTTCAGTCAACTCAAGCTGCATTAATTCCAGCTTGTAGATCTGGCAAGTTAGGAATTTGCCAAGTTCCCAGTTAAGGAACCTACTCCATTTATTGAGAGGGCCCGATAATTTGAAACCTGTTTCCTGTGATTACGTCTCACCCCCCCCCCCCTCACCCCCCCCCCCCCCCAAAAAAAAAAAACAGTTACGGGGACACTAGATTATTTGTTTTGCTCCTCGGGGCTGACCCATTGGCGCCTTGTAATGTAGTTTGTTTTTGAATAGGATAGAAGCCCCCCCCCCCCCCCCCCCACACACACACACACTCTAAGTCCCACCAACTCCATCACCCAGTCATCGTCCTGTGGTGAAAGGAGTTAAGAGCTCTCGCAGGTTTCAAAGTGTCCCGCTTCGGTAGAAAACTCTCTTAGTCCAAGGATCACCAGCCCAGACAAGACAACATGCTTAAATTTCCAGGTCTCCTGTTTCGGTGGGGACCGCGCTTGCTCATAGGACACCCAGCCCGATAGGCGACCACTTCTAAATATGCCACACAGCAGAGGCTCGATTCACAATATATATATGTATCGTATAACAGTAGTAGGGAGCATAGCTGTAAATCCTGGGGGATGGGTGGTGGGAGTGTAACAGCAATCAGATTACTCCAGAATCACTCTCAGACTATTGTTTCAAAACTTCCCGGAGGAAAGTCTACCGGTCCCACATTCGAGAAAGTGCAATGAATAGGGCCCAAACGTCATCGGGCAGATGACAATAGTCCAAGAGCAAATGACTATATAGTCGTCGGGAAATTTAGCGGTACATACACCATCCCCCTCCCCCTCCAATATTCCGGGTTAGATAGTACTAGATACGGTCCTGGTGGGTTGCCCTTCTATGAAGAAGTATCATAGAAGTTACGACAGGCCATCCCGCCATGGGAGGTCCTTACCAGTGTTTTCTGCTGAGCCAGGGAGTAGAAAGCTCTTCAAACTTAGAATTAGTACCGTCATAGATTGGCACCCTACATGGATGTATGATGCTTACGTATTAGTGGCAACCAATGTACTTTAGTAGATAGGGCGATGCGATACGCACGGCAACCATTGGGGCACGACAGCCCCGGGATGACCATGTTTCGCCCGTGTGTGAACAAATTTGGGAACAGGGAGTCAAAGAAGTGACATTCTCGACTTCAAGGACCACAGAAGAGGCAATACATGCAGGAAATTAGTCGCCTCCTGTCACTAGTAAAGACTATAACCCAATCCCCCAAGCTCAGTAAGTCGTGCGCACGAGATAGCTAAGTCGTGTGCACGACATAGCTATCTCGTGCGCACGACTTAAGTATCTCGTGTGCACGACTTAGCTATCTGGTGTGCACGACTTAGCTATCTCGTGCGCACGACTTAGGTATCTCGTGCGCACGACTTAGCTATCTCGTGCGCACGACTTAGGTATCTCGTGCGCACGACTTAGCTATCTCGTGCACACGACTTAGCTATCTCGTGCGCACGACTTAGCTATCTCGTGCGCACGACTTAGCTATCTCGTGCGCACGACTTACTAAGCTTGGGGGATTGGGTTATAGTCTTTACTAGTGACAGGAGACGACTAATTTCCTGCATGTATTGCCTCTTCTGTGGTCCTTGAAGTCGAGAATATCACTTCTTTGTGACTCCCTGTTCCCAAATTTGTTCACACACGGGCAAAACATGGTCGTCCCGAGGCTGTCGTGCCCCAATGATTGCCGTGCGTATCGTATCGCCCTATCTACTAAAGTACATTGGTTGCCACTAATACGTAAGCATCATACATCCATGGTAGGGCGCCATTCTATGACGGTACTCATCCTAAGTTTGAAGAGCTTTCTACTGCCTGGCTCAGCAGAAAACACTGGGAAGGACCTCCCATGGCGGGATGGCCTGTCGTAACTTCTATGATACTTCTTCATAGAAGGGCAACCCACCAGGACCGTATCTAGTACTATCTACCCCGGAATATTGGAGGGGGGGGGGGGGGGATGTATGTACCGCTAAATTTCCCGACGACTGTATAGTCATTTGCCCTTGGACTATTGTCATCTGCCCGATGACGTTTGGGCCCTATTCATTGCAGCGAGGAGAGGGGTGTACTTTCTCGAATGTGGGACCGATAGACTTTCCGCCGGGAAGTTTTGAAACAATAGTCTGAGAGTGATTCTGGAGTAATCTGATTGCTGTTACACTCCCACCACCCATCCCCCAGGATTTACAGCCATGCGCCCTACTATTGTTATACGATGCATATATATATTGTGAATCGAGCCTCTGCTGTGGGGCATACTTAGAAGTGGTCGTCTATCGGGCCGGGTGTCCTTTGAGCAAGCGCGGTCCCCACCGAAACAGGAGACCTAGAAAGTTAAGGGTGATGGAGTTGGTGGGACTTGGAGTGTGTGTGTGGGGGGGGGGGGGGGGGGGGGGGGAGCTTCTATCCTATTCAAAAACAAATTACATTACAAGGCGCCAATGGGTCAGCCCTGAGGAGCAAAACAAATAATCTAGTGTCCCCGTAACTGTTTTTTTTTTGTTTTTTTGTTTGTTTTTTTTTTTGGGGGGGGGGGGGGGGGTGAGACGTAATCACAGGAAACAGGTTTCAAATTATCGCGCCCGCTCAATAAATGGAGTAGGTTCCTTAACGGGGAACTTGGCAAATTCCTGACTTGACAGATCTACAAGCTGGAATTAATGCAGCTTGAGTTGACTGAAGAAGACTCACAGGAACAGAGAAATACCTGAGACACCCCTGCCTCTCCGTCCAGTGGGAGGTAAATTCCAGGATTTTCGGTAGAATGGGGGACGTAAAAGCATTCCGAATGTGTTTGTTGGCTGGAGGGGGACACCGCCTTAGACGTGTACCCTATCTTGGAATATGCTGTATATTTTTGGGTAACCAACCAAAGTACCTTTCAAGGAAGGGCGAAACAATGCGCTGGGCAATCACTGGGCAGTCACACCCCTGGGGCAACTCTGATTCGGCCCAGTATGATGAAATTTTAAATATGCAGCCAGAAAGACGCTAGTATTTCGTGGTTAGATGTAGCAGAACAGACAAATCATACTGGAAATCCTCGGCTACTTCTCACAAGAACCCCCCCCCCCCCCCCCCACACACACACACACACACACTCTCACCGCCCATCCCTTCTCCTCCTCTACCCTAACACACACTTCCTCTTAGTTCATAGTAAAATTGATATGTCAGTGTCGGAGAAAATACGGGTTTTGGGTGAGGGCATTTACAACGTCTAAAACACAGTCGAAAGGTGGATAGCTTGACGGTTTTGGACCCCTTCCCAACCCTGCTATTCCACTACATGCGAAATGCTTGCAGTAACCTAAACATATTATCTCGTGCGCACGAGATAGGTATCTCGTGCGCACGACTTAGGTATCTCGTGCGCACGACTTAGCTATCTCGTGCGCACGACTTAGTATCTCGTGCGCACGAGATAGGTATCTCGTGCGCACGACTTAGCTATCTCGTGCGCACGACTTAGGTATCTCGTGCGCACGAATTAGCTATCTCGTGCGCACGACTTATTAAGCTCGGGGAGTGGGTTATAGTCTTTACTGGTGAGAGGAGACGACTAATTTCCTACAATTATTGCCTCTTCTGTGGTCCTTGAAGTCGAGAACGTCACTTCCTGTTCCCAAATTTGTTCACACACGGGCGACACATGGTCGACCCGGGGGTGTCGTGCACCAATGGTTGTTGCCGTGCGTATCGTATCGCCCTATCTACTAAAGTACAATGGTTGCCACTAATACGTAAGCATCATACATCCACGGTAGGGTGTCAATCTATGACGGTACTCATCCTAAGTTTGAAGAGCTTTCTACTGCCTGGATCAGCAGACAAGTAATATCTACCCCGGAATATTGGAGGGTGTGAGGGGGGGGGGGGGTATGTACCACTAAATTTCCCGACGACTATATAGCCATTTGCCCTTGGACTATTGTCATCTGCCCGATGACGTTTGGGCCCTATTCATTGGGGCGAGGAGAGGGGTGTACTTTCTCGAATGTGGGACCGGTAGACTTTCCCCCGGGAAGTTTTGAAACAATAGTCTGAGAGTGATTCTGGAGTAATCTGATTGCTGTTACACTCCCACCACCATCCCCCGGGATTTATAGCCATGCGCCCTACTACTGTTATACGATACATATATATATATTGCGAATCGAGCCTCTGCTGTGAGGCATATTTAGAAGTGGTCGTCTATCGGGCCGGGTGTCTTGTGAGCAAGCGCGGACCCCACCGAAGCAGGAGACCTAGAAAGTTAACCATGTTATCTTGTCTGGGCTGGTGATCCTTGGACCAAGAGCGCTTTCTACCGAAGCAGGACACTTTGAAACCTGTGAGAGCTCTTAACTCCTTTTCACCACAAGACGATAACTGGGTGATGGAGTTGCTGGGACTTGGAGTGCTTGTGTGTGTGTGTGGGGGGGGGGGGGGGCGCTTCTATCCTATTCAAAAACAAACTACATTAATATGTTAGTAGGCGGCAATGGGTCAGCCCCGTGGAGCAAAACAAATAACCTAGTGTCCCCGTAACTGTTTGGAGGGGTGAGACGTAATCACTGGAACCAGGTTTCAAATTGTCGCGCCCGCTCAATAAATGGAGTAGGTTCCTTAACTGGGAACTTGGCAAATTCCTAACTTGCCAGATCTCCAAGCTGGAATTAATGCAGCTTGAGTTGACTGAAGAAGACTCACAGGAAAGAGAAATACCAGGGACGCCCCTCCCTTTCCGTCCAGTGGGAGGTAAATTCCAGGATTTTCGGGAGAAAGGGGTACGTAAAAGCATTCCGAATGTGTTTGTTGGGGGTTGGAGGGGGAGAGGGGGGCACCGCTTTAGACGTGTACCCTATCTTGGAATATGCTGAATATTTTTGGGTAACCAACCAAAGCACCTTACAATGAAGGGTGAAACAATGCGCTGGGCAATCACTGGGCAATCACACCCCTGGGGCAACTCTGGTTCGGCCCAGTATGATGAAATTTTAAATATGCAGCCAGATAGACGCTAGTATTTCGTCTTTAGATGTAGCAGAACAGACAAGTCATACTGGGAATCCTCGGCTACTTCTCACGAGCACCGCTCCTTACCCCCCCCCCCCCCCCCGCCCGCCCCTTCTCCTCCTCTACCCTAACACACACTTCCTCTTAGTTCATAATAAAATTGATATGTCAGAGTCGGAGGAAAATACGAGTTTCGGGTGAAGGCATTTACAACGTCTAAAACACAGTCGAAAGGTGGATATCTTGACGGTTTTGTCCCCCTTCCCAGCCCTGCTATTCCACTACATGCGAAATGCTTGCAATAACCTAAACATATTATCTCGTGCGCACGACTTAGGTATCTCGTGCGCACGACTTAGTTATCTCGTGCGCACGACTTATTATCTCGTGCGCACGACTTAGGTATCTCGTGCGCACGAGATAATTATCTCGTGCGCACGACTTAATTTTTTTTTTTCACACATGTAATTTTTTTCTTCACATGTCCCTAATGGGCTTCCGTAATACAAGATGAGGTTCGATCATAAAAAATTATCAAGTTTGATTTTTCCTAGTTCTCAGCGTGACGTGTCAACAGCAGTAACTGGAATCTATTTGAAGTAGCCCACATTTTCAGTTTCGTATTTTTCCCCTCTCTGCCTCTCAGTGGCGGGTAAAAAAAATTATAAGCAGGGATGGGGGGCCTTTAAGAAAAGGGTGGATTCACACATCATGTTTATACGCAACTCTTATGCGGTCAGCAACGCGGAAACCTTAGAGCTGAAGTGGAAAAATATAATCGGACGCGTGTCACATTTAAACACAAAGAGAAGCAAGTAATGGTCCTTGTTAAATTCCGCAGTATACGAAACACATCTACCGTATTTTCCAACTTCTCCTTACATGTTCCGGGTGCTCGTTGGCCATTCAGCTAACGGCACGATCTGCACCATTCCCCCAAAATCGCCATTAAATTTTAATGTATTTTAAAATCTTATATACAAATATGGATATCATTGGAACCAGCTCGACGAGCTGGTTCCAATGATATCTATATTTGTATGGTTTTATTGAGAAACTTCCAAGATATTTTAAGGTGTGGAAGGCTTATTCTGGTTATATTTCTGGCCGTTTTTGGGCGTTATGCTAGGTAAAGGGCTAATTGTAGTATTTGTTTCTATTTTTCTTCAGGACATAGCTTATGACCACCCCTCACTGGAACGAGCTCGTCCAGCTCGACCCAATGACGGGTCATGACCTATGTTTTGAAGGCAATAAATTAAAACTTTTAGTTATTCAAGACATACTGTTGCAGTTGTCGCCTGTTGGTCGTCTCAGGTAAGGGTAAGTGTGTCACAAGTGCATTCTATAGGCTCCGACAATACTATCTGGAGACGACAAATAAGGCGGTAATGAGTTCGATTATTATTCCCCCCCCCCCCCCCCTCATCTTCCGGAGCGGTGAATTTTCCAGGCCTCAGTCAAAAGATTAAATTGTGCCACAAGAGAAATTGGCCCGAGTTATAAAGCAATATATATATTGGTAATGGGTAATGATTGCTCTCATACAGCAAGTTGGCTTAAGGAATTGGTGAGAGAGAAAATTTCACAACGTCACCCCCATCTTCTATTTTTTTTCTAGTTCTCTCTCTCTTTCCCCCTTCTCTCTCTCTCTCTCTCTCTCTCTCTCTCTCTCTCTCTCTCTCCTGAGAATTTTATAGCCCATGGAATCGTTTAAATAATCAAATGATTGGTTTCATGACTGTGTGTGTGTGAGTGAGTTAAAAATAAATAGCTGATGGTTGTACTTTCATTAGAATGAGTTGACATTCAGCCAATCTTATCTGCTATATATATACAGCTGTGTAATATGTTGTGAAAAAAATGTCTCTTTTCATTCACTTACATCATCTTCCGGAGCGGTGAATTTTCCAGGCCTCAGTCAAAAGATTAAATTGTGCCACAAGAGAAATTGGCCCGAGTTATAAAGCAATATATATATTGGTAATGGGTAATGATTGCTCTCATACAGCAAGTTGGCTTAAGGAATTGGTGAGAGAGAAAATTTCACAACGTCACCCCCATCTTCTATTTTTTTCTAGTTCTCTCTCTCTTTCCCCCTTCTCTCTCTCTCTCTCTCTCTCTCTCTCTCTCTCTCTCTCCTGAGAATTTTATAGCCCATGGAATCGTTTAAATAATCAAATGATTGGTTTCATGACTGTGTGTGTGTGAGTGAGTTAAAAATAAATAGCTGATGGTTGTACTTTCATTAGAATGAGTTGACATTCAGCCAATCTTATCTGCTATATATATACAGCTGTGTAATATGTTGTGAAAAAAATGTCTCTTTTCATTCACTTACAGGATCTCCATTTAAGATTTACAACACGTCTTAATTCAGACCAGTGAAACAAAAGTACTGTTCCACTCCTCAGGTAGGGTCCTGCGAATATTCGAGATTCGATTCGATATCGGTATCATACGTCTGCTTCGAGATTGATCCCGAATCAGTCTCAAGATTCGATTTTTCGAATCTCTCGTACTAACTTCAATTTGTTACATTTCCAACAAAAATTGGATAAAATTGACATTACACAATTCATTCATGTAGACTCAATTCATATTTAATTGAGTAATCGACAAAGGTTAATTGTTAGGTAAGTAGTGAATTTTGTCCTTCAAAAACTAAAACTATGGATAATGGTCCTAGCTGTTTCAGCAACGGAGCTACAGAGAATATTTATTTTTTGGTGTTTAAGGTGTCAGTCAGTCTTGTAAGGGTCATCACAGTGTGCCGTAACTTCCGTTTGGTACAATATGGAATAACTTGTATATTAAGATTCGATTCGAGATTCGATTCGATATCGATATCAGAGACACGATTCGATTGTGTTATTCGCAGATCCCTATCCCCAGGGTTCCCACCCGATGTTTTCTTGTAAATGCTGATTGTTTTGTATGGCAGCGTACGAGAAACGATCTCGTAAAAACAAGGAGAAATCTTATTCTAACGAGGATAGATTTCTTATATTGAATAAGGATCTCATTATAAAGGAAAAACATCACCCTTTACCCACCAGCGCTCCGACCTCTACACTTTCCCCAGAGAGCTGAAACGGTAACCAATTAATCGATTAATCAATGATCAACATCTTGATCGATCCAAAAATAATTGTTCGCTTAACCGTTACTTTTGAACTACTGTATGGGTCGACAGAGGAACAAACGTGCTCCAAAACAGGCAGACATTGTCACACTGACTCACATCAATTATATGAGACAGAGTAAAGCCTGCAAGTTTCTTCCTAACATACCTGTTTACTTGCATGATCATCACACAGTGTCAGTAGCGGCAAATGGTCATTCTTAACCCTTTACCCATTGCGGGTAGCAGACGATACTTGCAAAATAAATTCACGAATAACTAAAAAATTTCAATTTTTTGTCTCAAAAACATAGCTTATGATCCATCATTGGAACGAGCTCAACGAGCTCGTTCCAATGAGGGTCATAAGCTATGTTTTTGAGACAAAAATTGAAAACATGATAAATTTGAATGGAGATTTTTGTATATAGGCCTAGTCGGTTTTGTTTGTGACGTTGGGTAAAGGGTTCATGCCGTAAATCATCAACAGTATATCAATTATTCAGATATCTATTTGGACAAGTGATTAATCGGTTAACCAAGGTTAATCCACGTGATTAATCGATCAAGAAAACCAAACCCCTTGACCGTTTCAGCTCTATTTCCCCGTCACTATAAATTTGTGCAGTTATGTTAAAATGACAATTATACAAGTGTGCAGTGGGTGGTGAGGTCTGATTATTCGTTTTTGAGGGATTTAACGACACTTTCAACAACCAGGGTAAACCAGAAGAACACTTTATAATGAAATGTAAAAAATATGAAGATTCAATCGAGCGAAGTGAAATTTAAGCATTTAAACGACAAAGAAAAATTTGTCTTTCTTATGAGAAATGAAAGGTTCGAATTATGTGGAATCATCTGTAACATGGTTAGGGGTTTCATCACACACAAATAACACTGTATTGTCATTAATTTGTTACTCATTTATATTATTAGATCAATTGTGTATTGTTGATATGGCATCGGACCCTCGTGGGTGTAAATTGGTCATTAAAATCTAATCTAATCTATTGAGGCGGACAGTTTATAGATTCAGAAGCTGCCGAACCAATATTTTTCAATTGCGAATTTTCAAATGTTAGCCTACATTTCATTCATGAACATTTTATTACAGCTCATTATTAACCCTTTACCAAACGTATACACAATATCAAAATTTATTATTTTAAATATCATTTGTTTTCAATTTTTCAAAAAATCCCAATCAAACCATATCATGTGACCCCTCATTGGAACGAGCTCTTTCCAAAAAGGGGTCACATGATATTGTTTTGTTGAAACTTTTTGAATTTTTTTTTTAGCTGCTGAATTGGCATATTACGCGGGCGGATGTGACCGATTTGTTGGGTAAAATGTTAAACCATTGAGCCCGAGAGGCCGCTTTTCCGGCCCAGAAACATGATATGTCATAATGTCATCATGTAGGATGGCTGCAATGTGAACGTGCGGGGTACACCAATCAATGTATTCAACGTGCAGTCCCAAGTAGGGCTGCACGATATTCAAAATTGAATACTGGTATCGGTCTTCAAAAAAATACCGCGGTATACCGATATATCGAAAACTGTTCAGATATATGAACCGTGACAATTACCATAAACGAGATTCGAAGCATCACAGTCGGAACGAATTAGCATGCCCTGATGATGCGATTCGAAAAACCTTTACCCGACGCAGACGATATCGAAATTTATTATTTTCAGAATTAGTTTATCAGAATTTCCCCAAAGATTTCAACAAAACTATATCATGTGACCCCTCATTGGACGAGCTCGTTCCAATGATGGGTCACATGATATAGCTTTGTTGAAATTTTTACATTTATTTTTTCAACTGCTGAATTTGTATATTACGAGGGCACAAGCAGACGATTCCTTGGATAAAGAGATAATATTATTCATTCGGGGCTACAGTTAAAAAACTCAAGACATCTTGAAAATTAAATTGTGGGTAAATAAATAATGACGATAAACCGATATTTTTGTAATTACACAGGTATTCAATCGATATTGGTTTGAATACCGGTATATATCGGTTTATCAATATACCGTGCAGCCCTAGTCCAAGACTGCACGTATCCAAAATAAAATAATGAATATGGACTCTTCCAACCGCTGTCATTGGACTGACATGGAAGATCCCACCACGTTTCAAAGGGTTAAGTTATATGGTAAGACTTGTCAATAGACATTGTTTGGGATTGCCAGTTTAAATATTTGAGGTTATTTTACTTCCTACAAATGAAAAGAAATATTTTACGAAATATTAAGCATGTGAAATGCCAAAGTTAAAATTAAATTACGTGATATCACTGTGAGTTATTGCTGTAGAAGATACTTTTAATTAAAAGTAAAGGAGGTAAGACTGGGCCCGTGAGGGGGAGAGCGGTGGCGGTCAATAAATACATGGAGGGCGAGCGGGCACTGCCTCGAGACGCATCTCTCGAGTGGCAAAATATGTCAATGAAGCCAAGAAATTCAGATTTCAATATAAAACCTGCCACCAAAGTATACTTATCTGTGCATGGTGATAAGACGCGAACTTTAGGGTTGCCTCGCGCGGCAATCTATGTTTGTCCGCAAATAGAGAGAGCGGGCCAGGAGCGCCTTTCTTCCATTAACATTCCTGGTTACACAGTGAGTTTAATTAATTAAAAATTCACGAGGAAGTGCCAATTGGCCAACATACGTCATTCCTACTATTTATTATCTGCAAATATTAGCATACGAATTCCACCTTCAGTTGGTTCGGGCTGTTTCTTTTACTTCAGCCATCTTTCACACCCCAGACCTGCCTTCGAGAAGAAAGATGCTTGAATTATTAGAAAAAATATAGTCCGGGTAGTAACAATCATATCACAGAGTGTGGTATGGCTCATTGGTTGGGGCATTAGACTTTAAACCGAAAGGTCGACGGTCCAACCCTGACTCGCGCCATCTGCACTGTGTCCTTGGGCAAGGTACTTAAACCAGGGCCGGGGAGAGGGCGAGGGGGGTAGTAATCCCGAGGCCCGGAACTTTAGGGGGCCCGGGTTTGGTCCAGGAGTCCAGAATTCTTGGGTTAAGCCTCCCTAGTCCAAATATGGCCTGACAGACTTATTTTATTTTTTGGCTTGGTACGTCCTTTCAAAGGACGCACCAAACCAAACAATTAAAATACAAGCTTTCAGGCCATGTTTGGGCTAACCCCCCCCCCCCCCCCCCCCCACACACACACACACACATCCATGTTCTGTCTCCTGTGCCAACACTTAAGAAGGAGGCTGTATCGTTAATGCAGCTCTGCACTTGACCGTCGGTAGTAATTTTGGACTGAATGATTCTTGAAGTAATAATTTTATTAAATCAACTTGACATAATAAAGTTTTTCACTTCAAGAATTGTGCAGCCCAAAGCTATAACTCTAGATCACTGGATACTCACTGATTAACTTGGAAATTTGAAACAAACTGCGAAAACAATTCATTTTGATGGCCAAAAGATAATGTGATTTTTCATCCCAAAAGCCACCAGAAGTCTCCATTTAATAACTGATTTATTTTCTTGGCGGAAAACCACCACCACCCCGTCCCCCTCCCTATCATCGCTTGTGACTTCGGCACTCGCGGCAGATTGTAATTAGTATCCGGACACTTTTAAAGGGGCCCGTCACAGAATTTACCCTGGGGCCCGAATTTATTCTCCCCGGCCCTGCTTAATCCCGATTCCTCACATGGGGACACGGCGGACCTGTGAGAAGGCGAACAGCGCGTCGTTGGCGCACTTGCTTTCAAACGCTGCTAACTCTTTGTGCTGAGTTAGTAAGTTGGAGAGTTCGACAGTTTCTTGTCGCTGCTCGGTGGTTCTCTTTAGTTTTATCCACCTGTAAACCTATCCGACATAATGTGACCCTGGTCGTTGAAAGTGTCATTAAACCCCAATAAACAAACAAACAACATGCATACCAACACAGAACTGAGATGGAGAAGAGGCTATAGAAGGGATTGGAACACACACACACACACACACTTTTAACCCTTTATCTAACGTAAGAGCCAAAACCGGCCAGCGCTATACTAAAAAACTTCCAATTAATTTTCATTATATTTTCATTTTGGGCTCAAACCAACATATAGCTAAGTAATAGATCCAGATCATGGTTAAAGAATGACGGTTGGTGAAAGTTAAACTATCGATTTAACCCTTTACCCAACGTAACGCCAATTAATTTTCATTATTTTTTTCATTTTTGTCTCAAAAACATAGGTTATGACCCCTCGTTGGAACGAGCTCGACGAGCTCGTTCCAATGAGGGGTCATAACCTAGGTTTTTGAGACACAAAATGAAAAAAATTAGTTATTCAACAATTTTGTTTGCAAGTGGCGTCTGCCATTCATGTTAGGTAAAGGGTTAACGCGTTATGTAGCACCCATCAAGACCTGAGAATCATGGAAATAGCGTGTTTATGGATCAATTTTTCAAATATTATTCCATCAGGCCAAACCATTTCAAGTATGTTTCTTTGAAATGTGTACACCCCCACCCCCACCTCTATTAAGTTTCTGCCACCGCTACTCAGAAAATTAAATTATGTCAAATTGTGACAGGTTAATTCGTTGGCAATCAACTTGTCGTTTGACAATCCTGTCAGTTTTCAACTTCTGGTCATGGTTCAAAACATTCTACTGTATAATAAGAAATGTTACACTGTTTTTATTCTTTCCGTCTTTGTGTCTTTTCAAAAGGCTGATGTGCATAGTACGTATCCTAACTCGTTACCGTTGCCACTATACTTACTTCTCTGTCATTATAGTGTATGTATATCCTGCTTTTAACCCTTTACCTAAAATCAGATACTGTAAAATAATGCGTAGCTGTTCTCGGCGATCAGTCATTCGGAATGCAGCGAACGTATTCAATTATTTCCATATGCATGTATCAGAAATTATAAGACGCGGATATGTTTACTTACGATCAATTGGAGGAACTTCGGTTATCTCTTTGCAATATCGTATCTTGTGAAAGTTCGTCGGCATTAATGTTTTTTTATTCACAGATTCAAGTAATTTCGTGTTGCTTCTGACATCTAACACTTTGGACACAGTGTGGTTTTTAAGATGCTCTCTCACATACATGTAAAATCTGAGGGTCCATTTTCTTTCAACTTAGCAGCTGCCAGTCCCTTTATCCCTCTGAACGCTGGCAGTATCTTCCATGTCAGTTCAATGGCAGTAGTTGGAAGAGTCCATATTCATTATTTGGGGTTAGACCAATAATATTTTCAACGTGCAGCCTTAGGGCTGCACGTTGGAAATATTAATTGGTGTGCCCCACACATTCATTTAGCAGCCATCCAACTTAATGAAATTATGACGTATCATGTTCCTGGACCGTTAAAACGGCCTCTCGTGTTCAAAGGGTTAAAGATGATAATGGCTGAGACGAGAAGTCCTTGCTCGAGGTGTATTACCTTCTTTTCGTTGCACAAAGGGCGTCGCGAAGTGTGTGTGCATGTGTGTGTGTGTAGGAGGGGGGGGGGGGGGGCTTGCTAGTAATGATGCACTTACTCCTCATTGATATCCGCGAGGAAAATTGTGGAAAATGGAATACCAGTGTTGCCCTCTAATCGCTTCTTTGTACACAACCACAATGTTTTACAGCCAAATTATTCCCGCAATTTTATATAAACTCGTTCAAATTTTGAAAAAAAGCGAAGGCCATTTATAAAGGCTGATATAAGACGGGGACAGCAGCTATATACTTGTATCCGTGGGGTACGATTATTAACGATAGTGGTTGTCCATGTGTTATCGTGAATAATATCATATTCTCGGTTCTTGTAAAAAACGTAAGTTATAAAAACTGATGGGGTGGGGTGGGGGTGGGAGTGTGCCCCTCCCTCTCCGGATCTGCCAATGGCATGTGCACTTTAGTCATCAGGTCAGATAATGTCTCACACTGCTCCTTTTCATTTATGTATGCAAAAGAAAACTAAGACCGTCAAAGTATACGGCTTGTAACTTCCCGGTATAGGACGTTGAACACGATAGTATTACAATTTACAAGATATATGCAAAAGTGAAACAAAAACGGCATCCATTTGTAAGCAGTGATCCGCGGAGGTTTCTGATTGTCAATTCATTTCCGGGAAATGGGGAAATGGGTTTGATTCACTTCCGTTAAACCCGGAGAATTACTTCCGCATCATCAATGTGGACAAAGGGTTTGAAATAATAGCGATCAAATCCAGAGATTTCAAAGAATTCAGTTGTGCTTCGGAGAACCAGTTTTTAGATTGATATCACTTCTTACCATTTACTTTTGGTTTCAGGATTTATATTGTTCTTTTGTTCGACTCCCACCTGCGGCAACCGCGTTGTGTCCTTGGAAAAGACACTTCACCCCCATTGCCCACGTGGGGGCACGGTGACGTTGTGTACTAAGGCGTAGTGCACGTCGATGGTGCACTGTCTTTAACCAATGCTAACCCTGCTTGTGTGGAGTTAGTATGTTGGGGAGCTGACAGTTGCTCGCCGTTGCTCGGTGGTTCTCTCCAGATACTCCGGCTTCCTCCATCCGTAAAACTGTCGAGGTCATGATTAGCCATTGTGCAGAAATATGTGATCTTAAACACCAATAAATAAATAAATAATATATTGTTCTTACTGAAGTTTTCTATGAAAATAATTTCTCAGGAGATCATATTAACAGACACACACCTCGATCCGTATCTGTATATATAGGTATTGTGATGGGGATGGGCGGTATTGTGACGAGGAGGGACGGTAATGGAAATTTGAGTTCGGTATCGGTTTCGGTATTTTGGGGAGGGGTATGCCGCGGTATCGGTTCCGTATTAGGTATCTGACTTGACTGATATTTGCTGATGGAACCAAAGAGAAAATTCGCATAGAGAAAATACAGAATGCGTTGTTCTGGTATCATTCTACCACATCGCCACAAATGACTCTATCAGTGAGCTCAACATTGGCATTCTCATTTGCCAGCACAAATGTAATCATATATCTTCAGTTATTCTGTGACTTGTTTCAAACAAACTTTAACCTTAAAGGGCTATTTCGGACCTTTGGGATCTCAGAGCACGTGTCCCCAACGTGACATCATTATGAGGTTCTGCTAACAATAGGCAAATCACCTGGGCAGCGATTTCAAGGCAAGTTTTGGCTGCCTTAACAGGCAGCCAAAACTTGATTAGAAATCACTGCTAAGCAACTGGACATGTACAAGTTGTAGTCTAGTGGGAACTCATGCCTTTAAGGACCCTTAAGTGTTAACAACACTGAAAAGAAAATCAGTCACTTTTTTCAGTTAACATTTCAACTACAAGCAAACCTCAACAAGGATTTATAAATAGTGAATGTAGGAAATTCTGAAAATACAGATGGTTTGGAATTCAATGATTGGTTTGGTTCGGTCTTTCAGTATCCCATGGTATCGGTATTTTTCGGTGTTTCGGTATATTGCCCATCTTTAGGTCAAGGAGGAGGCACATGTTTGCCATACAATGTCAAGAATTGACTGGACGATTCTGTGTACGCGCACCTTTGATTCCCTGTGAGCTAGTCATGACTGTAATTTACATTTACGAAAATTAACATCGACGGAAATGTTGTGGAAAAAGCCTTGACATTCCGATGGTCGAGACTAATGTGTCGGGTTGGTCCGAATCACACGCACGCGACAGAAAGATGACCGATTCGTTGGATGTAATCCTGATTTCTCCCGACTGTGATGGCTCAGGTCATCGAAGGCATGCCTCGATGATGTTGTTGGTGTATTAGCCAGTCGGGATTATATTTAAAAAAAACGAAGATTTCTCGGAAATTTGTTAATGAATAAACAAAATCGAAACGAAGCATTGTCTAGTCATCCACAAGTGGTTTTCAAATTAAACATGCAGTGAATGCAATATAGAAGTCGAGAAAAATTTTCTTAGTCGAAAGAGTGAAAAAGTGCCATCACTCTGGGAAGAACTATTGGACGGAACCCGTTCCTTGTGCATATCCGTTCCCATGCAGGTTTATCAGCATACTAAAAAGGCGATCCAAATCCGACCGATGGCTTTGAAATTACAATCCAAAACAGACGGCCTGAGACGGGCAGACTGACGGAGGTCTCCACTAGATACCCCCGAATCCCCCTTCGGGGGCATAACAAAATATACGTGACCTATATATAAGTATTCGTGACGTAAATTCTTATTTAACCCTTTACCCAACAAATCGGCCGCATCCGCCCACGTAATATGCAACTTCAGCAGATGAAAAAATATTATTTTTCAAAAAATTTCAACAAATCCATATCATGTGACCCCTCGTGGAACGAACTCGTCGAGCTCGTTCCAACGAGGGGTCACATGATAGGGTTTTGTTGATATTTTTTAAATATTTGAAAAAATGATATTTAAAATATTAAATTTTGATATGGTCTGCGTTGGGTAAAGGGTTACACGCACCGTAGAGATATTCCAATTTGGTCATGCTGGGCCCCCAACATCCCGAATAAGTATTACTGACGTCATTTGTATGGCCAACTACTATGTGTGTGCCAAAAGTTCAAGTATGAAGGCAGTACGTGATTATGACCAAGAGAAGATCGATATCCTGTTCTTGCAAAAAAATATCACGATTGGAACAAATATTGAGGGAAGGGGGGGGGGGGGGGGGTACGCATACCTAATACCCTTCAGTTCCTTAGCGATGTCCCCGGTGTCACAAAACATCAAATGGAAAGCACGTGCGATAATTTTAGTCCGGTATGGCTACGGAGGTTTATGGAGGGTTTTTTAAACATAATATTCTGCTCTTCTTTTGACCAATGAGGCAAAAAATGGAGGAGTGAGCCCAGCCACAACAGTGGCGTGAAAAAGAGAGCTAAGCTTGGTATCGAAAAAGGGATTCGTCGCACGCCTCCCACGGATCCGCCCATGGCCTGTTAACTTCAATACACACGTAAAACTAAGGCTGTCAGAGCTACCTTGTAGATTACTGGTTGGACATTAATCATGATACAACAAGGGATGTGGCTAAAGTATCTTGGTTCAGGGTAGAAGGTGTTCCCCTCAGTTTTCAACTGTACCCCCACCCCCCACCTTGAGAGAATTTTCCAATTGCATGTGACTTTCCTACTGCTGAAGAAATCCAAATACACCCTCTCCACTTGCGTTCAGAATATATACAACCTTTGGGTTCCAGAGCTGGAAAATTTATAGCATTGCAGTTAGCGCCTTGTTCCTCTCAAGAAACTAAATACTGACTGCAGTTGAATAATACCATATAATGTGGTTCAAAAATCACTAATTGTCTGATAGAAACTAAGGCTGCGTGTTTTGGGGATTTTCTGGTTCGATTCCGGTTTTTGCGGCAAACCGGAAAACCGAACCACAAGACAGACCAAAAACCGGCCGAACGGTTTTACTGTGTTTGTTCGTGCATAAACTGATCAAACTATCTTACTTGGAGGAAACTGGGCTAGTGACCATTATGGACTCTCGCCTCCTAGACTATCCGTCAAATGGGCGAATACGTCATGTTCTTATTGTCACAGTTTCCCCCTTATTGACTCGTCCATGGGACGAGTCAATAAGGGAGAAAATGTGACAATGAGAATACAACATGAATTAGATGAACTTTATTCATTTGTTACCCTGATTTAAGTTTTGTTTTGGACTGGATAGGCTTAGCAACTACATGATCCAATAAGAATGATCAACTGGGTTGGGTTGGTAGGCTGAACCCAATGGAGACACTTGCAGACGGGATTTTTGTGGTGAATGGTGGCATACAAACTATTGTGAATTGTTTTTTCAAGCTAAGGAGTCTGACGTGTTATTTACTATCTGTTTTTAACATATAGAAAAACCGAAACGAAACCGAATTTTTTCCTGAAACCGGATCAAAACCGAATCTACGGTGGCTGATTTAGGCCACCCTCAATACTTTTTTTATCTCGAGATCTCGAGATAATATCTCAAGATCTCGGGATAATATCTCAAGATCTCGAGAAACTATCTCGAGATCTCGAGATAATTATCTCAAGATCTCGAGATAATATCTCGAGATCTCGAGATAATATCTCAAGATCTCGAGAAACTATCTCTAGATCTCGAGATAATATCTCAAGATCTCGAGATAATATCTCAAGATCTCGAACTAATATCTCGAGATCTCGAGAAACTATGTCGAGATCTCGAGATAATATCTCGAGATCTCGAGATAAGCATATATAATCGGTGTCACCCTTTGATCATTTGCATGAATTCACTCCTGTCACACAAACCGTTTATTTACTTGTCGCATCTTTTTCGACTGCAACATATTCAATGCCTCCCATGACAATTACACGAATCCACTCCTGTCACTCAGAAAAGTGAATAACTTATCAACCAACCACTTTGTTGCGTATTAGTTATGAGAGCCCACCAAATCTCAGTCCAGCACTAGTATAAACCGAGTCCCGTCATCGGAGCTTGCACTTGCTGGTGTCTTGTTCCCACTCCAATCCCAATGTGTCAACCCAGCACCCGGTACCTCCCAGTATCTACTGTTGCGCCTTTACCCTAAAACACAACGTTTTCTCACTACTTTACAAGATGAAAAGTTTGTGTCTGAATAACACTCCAAATCCAGTGTGTTGATTCAGTACCCGGTACTTCCTAGTGCATACTGTAGTGTTTTTTTTATCCTAAAACTCAACGTTTTCTCACTTCTTTTCCTCTCAGCTCCACGCTGATTGTAGTGAGTTTTACCCTAAAACACAAAGTTTATTCACTACTTTACAAGACACACACCCATAAATACCAAATATTTCCTTCCAGCTCCGCATTGAATGGAGTGATTTTTACCACATCTCACAAAGTGTTCTCACTACTTTGCAAGATACAGACCCGTAAATACCAAATATCTCCACCAGCTCCACGCTGAATGGTTTCACCCCCACAATAAAAACAATCACCCACTCCCTTGGTGGAGTTTTTACCTACTTTCCACTTTGGTGACTCAGACACATCGTCTCTTGACGCGCTGTTATTCCACGGATTCGTCATACAGCACAACTTTAACCCCATACCGCGTCCATTTTGACCGAGCAAATCGACGATACTACTCGGTGTATAATAACCTTACACCAGCGATAGCTATAAACCTACCGTCGGATTTCCTTTCCTCTCGTTGGTTTGAAAAGTCTGGATTAAGCGTAACTAGTTACCTCCTGCGGATAATGCTTCCGGACGAATGATTAAGGCCCTCACGTATTACCAACGTCAGTGTTAGAAAAGGGTATGCCCAGTACAAGGCTGCAGAAGCCAGACAAAACAGTGAATTTATGGTCAATACCCAGCAATCTCCTGACCCCCAGGACCAAATTGAAATATTGAAACCCATAACCTTGAGCCCAAGAGGCGAATGGAATCGCCCCCCCCCCCCCTTCACCGGTGAATCCCAAACGTGGCAGGATTGGCATGACTAACATTGTTTCCACACAAAACCCAATTACATGTAGTAATGAAAACATTGACCTGTCACCCGACAAGTCTCAACGGTCCATACACCTTTCACACTTATCCAGGGAGATATCCCAAAGTGACATCTCCAACAGTGAAGTAGCCAGTCCTGCGCATATAAAGAAGGACAACTTGAACCCGATTCCCAGTATCTCCGAACGAGATGAAGCTCCATCAACGTCGTTTACTGCCACCCTTAACCAGCTACAACATGGCACCCCAATTAACAATACGATCCTCCGTGATCCCCATACTCTCACCCGGTCACAGGAGAGCCCCCCCCCCCACCACCTAGTACTTGTGACCCCCCATCTTCAATGTCAACTCATGAACCGACAGTAATACTGTACAGGACATCCCGTATCACAAGACTGATGGTCCTGGGGGCGCAGTGGCTCAGTAGGTATAAGTAAGTAAGTGAATCTTTATTGACATATGCTATACATTGAATTGGTGGTATTCTGTCAAGATTATCTAAAAGCATACGGCCAATTTGGCCTATATGTCACATGTATCCTTGAAATCGTATACGTGCAAGCTTCAAGCCGAGAGGTCCTTGGTTCGGCAATCGCGTTGTGTCCTTAGGAAAGACACTTCACCCCCATTGCCTACGTGGGGGCACGGTGGCGCTGTGTACTAAGGCGTACTGCATGTCGATGGTGCACCTGTCTTCAACCAATGCCGACCCTGCTTGTGTGGAGTTAGTATGTTGGGGAGCTGACAGTTGCTCGGTGGTTCTTTTCGAGTACTCCGGCTTCTTCCACCCGTAAAACTGCCATGGTCATGATTAGCCATTGCGCAGAAATATGTGATCTTAAACAACAACAAACAAATAAATAAATAAATTGATTGGTCCCCTATGTTCTCACCGACTGAAACCCATTCCAGCCTGGGAGCCCTTAATTTCGCCATCCATGAGAGCATAGTTCCACCAGGATCCCGTGCCACAGACCACTCCTCCTTAACTCATAAGGTGACACAGACACACACCCAATTTATGAGAGCAACATTTTGCCCACCCAAACCCCAACAGCGCATCAACCATTGATTTGTCATCCAACAATATCCAACTATGAATACGCTTTTCTTTCTCCTCCAGTGGGACTCCCAACTATACCCCCACAAAACGACACCACTCCGAACTACCCTGCAATGATAGCTGAAACTCAAACCCGTGAACATACCGCCCGGTTTGACCTACCGCTGCTACAGCTTCCCAAAAAATGTTTGACCCAATTGGCGGTCCTCCCAAATAAGCGTAAATGCCCCTCCCTCCCGCCCGCCAAACAGTAAACCCCGCAATGTTGTGTTGAAAAGATGCCCTCGCGACATTTGAAACAACAAGTTGCACCCCACTTTCTATTTTGCTACTCCCGGACCCATAAAGGGATTTCCTCCCAAAGATACCCATAGTAGCATCCCCACCGTAGATTAACTGGCCATCTGGTGCCTCCCTCCTGCCTATATCATGCAAACCCCTCTTGGGGCGCAACAACAGTTCCCCTTCCTTCTGGTACCCCAAGAAGAAAGAGGGACCATCCTCCAGAGGATTGAATCCTGCCAATGATATATGGGAAACATGCTCTCATGACACGAGAGCATCGCCTATCCCTACCAGGTTACAACGCATCCACCCCCTCCTTTTCGCTACTCCCTTTCCCACAAAGGGCCCCTTCCCCGGCTGACCTGAGTAGCTCCCTACATCCCCGATTTATAGGCAATCTGATGCCTCTTGGTCCTTATATACCCTCCTCCTCGGAGAGTTCTGCCTAGCTTGGGTGCATCACCACCTCCTTTTCTTATCTGAGTCTAAACACTCAAAGTTCTGGAAAACTCTCTCATCCAAATGCTGCATGCGGTAGGTAGACATCTGTTAGATGCAGGCCTGTCTGCCCAGAAATGCTTGCAATTTTCATAATAAGATTCTTCCCAATCTTCACTGTCAAATTTGACTTAACGATTGGTTTTAACAGCATTCTCCCTGCCAGCTCATATAGCGACTATATCAGTCCTATTGGTGTAGAAAAGAACTAATGCCAACTATTGTTAGGAATGTGAGTTGACCGTGTCAGAAGCCTTGAACCGAATGCACTTCGAATATTTTCCTCGAGTTTGAACAAACAACTCATCAAGAACTAAAAGTGAGAAGTATATATATAACATTTAAAGGGCCACGCAAGTTCAGCAGAACATTGAGGGGTTCACTGTTTGGCGGGCGGGACACTTTCGCTTATTTGGGAGGACCGCCAATTGGGTCAAACGTTTTTTGGGAGCTGCAGCAGCGATAGGTCAAACCGGGCGGTATGTTCATGGGTTTGAGTTTCGTTGCAGGGTGGTTCGCAGTTGTGTCGTTTTGAGGGGTATTGTTGGGAGTCCCACTGGAGAAGTATGAAAAGTGCATTCATAGTTGGGAGTAGTATGTCTTGTACGTTTCACCCCAAGGTTGGGGGACCTCGGAAGTGACGTCATGTCACGTGACCTAGTGGCGCCATGTTGTGTTGTCATGGTAACCCGCGTGAGCGGCCATCTTGTGACGTCATCTCCATAGTGATACGTAGTGTGAGTGCGCACGCGCAGCGCGTGTTGTTAGGGTGACACGTGTTTCCGTCGTCCATTTTGTATTCTGGAGCCGCCATCTTGGTTTCTATGGTAGCACGTGATTGCTATGTTACCAAAGGCCTACAATAGGACAAGGGTTGTTCGGAGGGTATGTTCGATTGAATCAGGGTATTTTCTGGAACGACTTCCCTGGATAATTACCACAAACAACCCGACAACTTGTATTATTTCGAATTCTTCCATAATTCTCTGCTTCTATCTATATATGCAATAGTTATCGTTTATCTGGCCATGTTCCTTTTTTCTAGACTATACTCCAGTAGCGTAGAAGAGCCTATCATCTGGAACAGTTTACCTTATTATTGCTATATTTAGCAATTTCTGGTCTATTCTTGTTAGTTCTGACCCTATTGTAAGTTCTCTTGTTGTTTCATTTATCTAGATAATAACTAACCAATCAGATTGCTTGATTTCCCATAATCTGTATACAGGGTGGCCATATGCTTTTCAAAAAAAGGGGTGCCGAAATTGGGGTGCCGGGGATATTGCCACTGATATAGGTTTTTATTATACAGAAGGGAGATAACTCTGTGCGATTAAGTACAGGTTATGGGAAATCAAGCAATCTAATTGGTTAATTATAATTTATATAAATGATCTAGATAAATGAAACAACAAGAGTACTTGGAATAAGGTAGGAACTACTGGTATTACGTACCACCTTACCAGTAACAGGATGATACAAAGCATTTGGTAGGTTAATACTATGAACGGTTAGGATGGGACCTATAGGGGAATGTACCAACCATACTCTGCTGCCGTTCTGTATTACCAGGCATTGACCCCACCCCCAGAATACCGCTCAATAATATGAAGCATCTGGTGGATCAGTAGTACCAAGGGCCAGCAAGAGACCTACAGGGATATGTACAGCCTACGCTATACTACCGTTCTAAACTACCAAGCATTACCCCCACCCCCGCAAAATCACTAGGTCTACCATAACGTACTACACATACCAGCCATATAATAAAACAAAGCAATCGGTTGATTAATAGTACCAAGCACTAACAGGGGCCAATAGGTGTATATACCGCCATACTATTGTACCGTTCTAAACTACCAGGCAGTACCCCTACCCACAATACCCATATGCCTAGCATTGCATACTACCTATACCAGTCATAGGATAACATAAAGCATCAGGTGGATTAATAGTACTAAGGGCCAGCAAGAGACCTATAGGGATATGTACAGCCTATATAGTATCCTCAGATAAGTATCCTATAAAAGGTATCCTCGATAGGTATCCTCGAATAATACAATACCAGGCCATGGGTATTGAGGCTAAGAGTCGTAGTAAATTATGCCTCACAGAGGGATTTTTAATGGTCCTTATAACCTCAAAATTCAATGAGGCTATGAGAGATAATCAATGAGGACTCATTGAGGGCTTTTACATAGCCCTCTTGGCCTCATACGACAAAAAGGGATTCCACAGTCACAGGCGTTTTCCAAAATAGGATTCCATAGGATATACCTGTTAAATACTGAAATGAGGCTAAGAGTCGTAGTAAATTATCCCTCATTGAGAGATTTTTCAAGGTCCTCATAACCTCAAAATTCAATGAGGGTATGAGGGATAATAAATGAGGACTCATTGAGGGCCTTTACATAGCCCTCATGGCCTCATACGATAAAAAAGGGATTCCATAGCCACAGGTGTTTTGCAAAAAATGGGATTCCATGGGAAAAGTCCATTGGATATAGTCTTTTGTTATACACAAGGGAGATAACCCTGCATGCAGATTATGGGAAATCAAGCAATCTGATTGGTTAGTTATAATCTAGATAAATGAAACAACAAGAGTACTTAGAATAGGGTCAGAACTAACAAGAATAGACCAGAAATTGCTAAATATAGCAATAATAAGGTAAACTGTTCCAGTTGATAGGCTCCTCTACGCTACTGGAGTATACTCTAAAATAAAGGAAAATGGCCAGTTAAACGATAACTATTGCATATATAGATAAAAGCAGAGAATTCTGGAAGAATTCGAAATAATACAAGTTGTCGGGTTGTTTGTGGTAATTATCCAGGGAAGTCGTTCCAGAAAATACTCCGATTCAATGGAACATACTCTCCGAACATACCCTTGTCCCATTGTAGGCCTTAGGTAACATAGCAATCACGTGCTACCATAGACGAAGATGGCGGCCTCCAGTATACAAAATGGACGACGGAAACACGTGTCACTCTAACAACACGCGCTGCGCATGCGCACTCACACCACGTATCACTATGGAGATGACGTCACAAGATGGCCGCCCACGCGGGTTACCATGACAACACAACATGGCGCCATTAGGTCACGTGACAAGACGTCACTTCCGAGGTCCCCCACCGAGGTCCCCTAACCTTGGGGTGAAACGTACGAGATATACTACTGTTGGGTATTGTTGGAGGACAAATCAATGGTGTGATGCGCTATCGGAGTTTGGGTGGGCAAGATGTTGCTCTCATAAACTGCGTGTGTGTCTGTGTCATCTTGTGAGTTAAGAGGGAGTGGCGCATGGTCCTGGTGGAACTATGCTCTCACGGATGGCGAAATTAAGGTTTCCAGGTTGGAATGGGTATCAGCCGGTGAGAACATAGGGGACCTATCAATCTTATGGCACGGGATGTCCTGTATTACTGTCGATTCATGAGTTGACGTTGGGGATGGGGTCACAAGTACTGGGGGATCTCCTGTGAGCGGGTGAGAGTATATGATCACGGAGGATCGTATGGTTAATTGGGGTGCCATGTTGCAGCTGGTTAATGGTGCAGTAAACGACGTTGAGAGTGCTTCATCTTGTTCGGAGATACTGGGAATCGGGTTCAAGTTGTCCTTCTATGTATGCGCGGGATTGTATACATCACCATTGGAGTTGTCACTTTCGGGTATGTCTCTGGAGGAGTGTGAAAGGTGTATGGACCGTTGAGACTTGTCGGGCGACGGGTCAATCTTTTCATTGCTACATGTAATTGGGTTTTGTGTGGAAACAATGTTAGTCGTGCCCATCCTGCCACGTTTGGGATTCACAGGAGGGGGATTCTATTCGCCTCTTGGGCTCAGGATTATGGGTTTCGGTTTGGGTGTGTAATTGTGAGAACGGCTCCTGTGTGTCAGGAGATTGCTGGGTATTGACCATAAATTCACGGTTTTGTCTAGCATCTGCAGCCTTGTACTGGGCAAGCCCTTTTCTAACACTGACGTTGATAATACGTTAGGTCCTTAATAACTCATCCGGAAGCAGTATCCGCTGGAGATAACTAGTTACGTCTAAACCAGACTTTTCAAACCAACGAGAGGAAAGGACTCCTAGGGTAGGTTTATAGCTGTCGATGGTGTAGGGTTATTATACATCGGGTAGCACCATCGATTTGCTCGGTCAAAATGGACGCGGGGATGGGGTTAAACTTATGTTGTGTGTCTCAGTCAGCAAAGTGGAAAGTAGGTGAAAAATCCACCAAGGGAGTGGGGATGAAATCTTTCAGCGCGGAGCTGGGGGAGCTATTTGTGGTACAAAGCACTCCATTCAATGTGGAGCTGGAAGGAAATATTTAGTATTTATGGGTGTGTGTCTAGTAAAGTGGTGATTAAACTTTGTGTTTTAGGGTAAACATCACTACAATCAGCATAGGCTGGGAGGAAAAGAAGTGAGAAATCGTTGAGTTTTAGGGTAAAAAAAAACCATTACAGTATGCACTAGGAGGTACCGGGTGCTAGGTTGACACTTTGGGTGTGGAGTGGGAACAGGACACCAGCAAGTGCAAGTTCGGATTACGGGACTCGGTTTATTTTAGTGCTGGTAGTGCTGGACTGAGAGTTGGTGGGCTCTCCTAACTTCGCGACAAGGTGATTGGTTGATAAGTTTTCTGAGTGACAGGAGTGGATTCGTGTAATTGCCATGGGGAGGGGTGGGCACGAATATGTTGCAGTCGGAAAAGATGCGACAAGTGAATAAACAGTTTGAATGAATTCATGCTAATGATCAAAGGGTGACACCAATTATATATGCTTATCTCGAGATCTTGAGATATTATCTCGAGATCTTGAGATAGTTTCTCAAGATCTTGAGATATTATTTCGAGATCTCGAGATATTATCTCGAGATCTCGAGATATTATCTCGAGATCTCGACATAGTTTCTCGACATCTCGAGATATTATCTCGACATCTTGAGATAGTTTCTCGAGATCTTGAGATATTATCTCGAGATCTCGAGATATTATCTCGAGATCTTGAGATATTATCTCGAGATCTTGAGATAATTATCTCGAGATCTTGAGAAAGTTTCTCGAGATCTTGAGATATTATCTCGAGATCTCGAGATATTATCTCGAGATCTTGAGATATTATCTCGAGATCTTGAGATAATTATCTCGAGATCTTGAGATAGTTTCTCGAGATCTTGAGATATTATCTCGAGATCTCGAGATAAAAAAAGTATTGAGGGTGGCCTAAATCAGCCACCGTACGAATCTGAAAAGACAAAACCTCCTATAGCTCTAATAGAAACAGTCAAAATCCACAGACAAATTGCCAAGAAATTTTCTTATACATATGACGTAGAAATTCTAACAGTACATTGCTGGTTTGAGGATTAAACCTTCAAGCTATTTAAAATTTTGGAGGGTAGAGACGCCCCCCCCCCCCCCCCCCCCCTACGCCCACCACTTGTCATCACGTCTAGTTACAAGATATATGTACAAATGAAACGAAAAATGCATCTATCGGGAAGTAGTTTCTGCGGAAGTTTCTCCACGGGAAGAATCAATAAGAGAGAAAATGTGACAATGAAAACACAACATAGATTAGATGAACTTTATTCATTTGTTACCCAAATTTAAGTTTTGTTTTGGACTGAATAGGTTTAGCAACTGATCCCAAAAGAATGATCAACTGCCCTTATAAAAAAGTAGGATGGTAAACCATGGTAAATCCCAAAATACCCTGGTAATACCAGGGTATTTTGGGATTTACCATGGTTTACCATGGTACTTTTTTATAAGGGTGGGGTGGGTTGGTAGGCTGAACCCAATGGAGATACTTGCAGACGGGACTTTTTTGTGTTTAGTGATGTCATACAAACTATTGCAGATTTTTTTTTCAAGTTAAGGAGCCTGAAGTGTTATTTACTATCTGTTCTTAGCACATAGAAAAACCGAAACGAAGCCCAGCCTTTTTTCCTGAAACCGGACCGAAATCGAATCTGAAAAGACAAAACCTCCTAGCTCTAATAGAAACGACCAAAGCCACAGATAAATTGCCAAGAAAACTTCTTATAAAAAGGACATGGAAATTCTAACAGTTTACTGTTGCTGGTTTAAGGATTAAATTATTATTATTTATTTATTTGTTGTTGTTTAAGGTCACATACTAAAGATCAATGGCTAATCGTGACCGTAACAGTTTTACGGGTGGGGAAAGCCGGAGTACCCGGAGAGGATTAAAATATCAAACTATTTAAAATTTTGGAGGGTAGAGACGCCCCGTACCCTCTACCCATGGCCCAACCCCTTGTCATCACGCCCAGTTACACGATATATGTACAAGTGAAACGAAAAATGCAACTACCGGGAAGTAGTTTCTGCGGAAGTGTCTCTGACAATATTGCCAGTACGTTTCCGTGAAATGGTAAATGGACGCTAATTATTGTTCGACACACTTCCGCTTTATCCTCAGAATATACTTCCGTGACTAATACGCGGACAAATTGATAGGTAGTCTCACCTGATGGTATGCGCAGAAGACTTCTGAAACTGAAGGTTATAGAATCCACAGTTTTCAAAGACATCAGTTATACTTCGGAGAAACAATTTTTGGATCAGAATGGTCCAATGATGGTTGGTACCAAATGTTGACTATTCAGTTTTGGTTTCAAGTTTTCCTTCAACAGAATTCCTCTTATTTTCTGGTTCAAGCAGGAGCCATCGTCATCTATAATTATCTCCAGCAAGCCTTTAAATTACCCTCAAATGGCGACGATAAACGCTAGGGACGTGGCTGGATGTTTGCGATTGGGGAGGGGGGGTGTGAATTTCCAACCAGAGGGAGGGACCGAGTGGGGGAAGGCCTCTCCCGGTCTCTCTCCCTAGTTGGAAATTCACTACCGAGAAATATTTTGAATATGAAGCCATGAAAGGGGGCATAAAATTGATTCTAGTAACTGAAATGTCAACACATTTATGATAGAATTATCAGGTTATATATATTTGGTATTATTCTGGGAATGGAATATTAGCTAAACAAACGCTCAAGTTGAGAACACTGCGCGATTCACACTCTCCTAACATCAAATCAGATCGTATGCAGCAATAATAAATTTTCTACGTTTCATCATTTTGTAACTGTAAATGATGGAATTAACTCCGGATAACAATTTTACATGATGTGATTTTCTTGAAGTGCTTTTCGAGGGGTTTTTTTTGTACGATAAGTAAACGTACTATAAAAATCTAATACCGATTGACATCATGCATGCATTCTTAAGAAACTCGATATCGCGTACACTGTAGTTGTAAATAGTAACAGTTGTAATTTTGGCCGATTTGAAATCGAGTTGAAATTTTGGGAAGTAAAGGAGACATGAGCATCACCAAAGAAGCTCTAAAATCCAGATCGATGGAATTTCCAACTACTCATGACTTGTCCTCCTCCGAATTTCCAACTATATGAAATTTTGGCCAGGAAAAGGGTGGGGGTGTCACACCCCTATCCCCGCCCGCCCCAATCACCAAGTCCCTGGTAAACGCTGTGCACAAATTATGCGATGCTTAAATTGTTTTCAAAGTTTCGCAATGTTTCGGCCATATATAGTGTAAGTAAAGAATGTAACAGATAAATAAGTTTTTAAAAACCACAGGGTTAGCCGGTGAAAAGTATCCTCTGTCATCGGTGTCGTACATGTATACGACACTATCGACGGAGAGTACTTTTCACCAAGCCTGGAAATAAGCAGACTGCCATCTGCAGAATAAGGTCCACAAAGGGTGAATTTGGTGAGGCTACCCTGCAGAATGTTTCACGCCTAAGCAGAAAGAGAGGATAAATTGGAGGATTCTTGCCCACTCTATGGAATTCAAAGAAGCACTAGAAACTAACTTAAATAAGGACGAAACAGGAAACAGTAGAGGTGACATGCCAGAGGACTACCCGGGTGTAAATTGCAGCCCTTCGCCACTAAAAGCCTAATAGATATACATATGTGCATATAGACATGGAAGTTGTAAAAAGTCGCAAAACATTTTTTTTTATCTTATAAATACTATATAATTGGAGCAGTCAGTGGAGCATTATCTGAACATAACTAAAATGTATATAGATATAACCGACAAACGATACGAAAACAACTATGAAACAAAATCTATAAACCCTCCACGAGGGCAAATCCGCGCGCACCCCGGGAAACCAAACCAGCAGAATCATCAACCAGTTGATGGAGGCTGGTTCTAAAAAGAAGAAAGAAGAAGCATAGCATCAGCAAATTCGCCCTCTGGGGACCTCGTTCTGAAAATGACAGATTGCTTATTTTCAGGCTTGCTTTTCACTTTCGAATTCTGTATGAGCATGTACTCAAAGCTTGAGATCAAATATATTCAGATTTGTGGCGTTTCGTGTTAAACTTCACACGTAATTTGTATTTAAAAACGATTTTGGCTTAACTCCTTGCATGTTGCTGGCGGATATTTCTGCCCAGAACACTTGTCACTGAAATCACCTGAAAGAAGTATAAATTAGGCATATTTAATCGAACTTTCTCTCTGTAAATTGAATTGATTTTTTCAGCAATAATCTCTTAACCCTTTATCCAACGCAGACGATATCAAAATTTATTATTTTGAATATCATTTTTTTAAATTTTTCAAAAATTTTCCACAAAACCATATCATGTGACCACTCGTTGGAACGAGCTCGACGAGCTCGTTCCAACGAGGGGTCACATGATATGGTTTTGTTGAAATTTTTTGAAAAATAATATTTCTTCAACTGCTGAATTTTCATATTACGTGGGCGGATGCGGCCGATTCGTTGGGTAAAGGGTTAAGTTAAATGTAGATGAATTGAATGTGATCTCATCGTCGATATTCCTAGAGTACTTTAAATTTTATTCCAGCAGTGGTAGTGACTAGTGAAACTGGAATTTGCATGGGTGGTGGCATGGGTACAGATGTTTTTTATGATGTTGATATAGTGGAAATTACACTCGGTCTCTATTTTCAACATCATTTATGTACAATTTCTATCTCAGCTATACGTTTTGTGAGACGCCAAAGATGACTGATGCTAAGCGAAATTCCAGTAATAAAATTCGAATGAAAACGAATTGTACAGCCGATTTCGAATCGAACCGAATACCAATTTAAGATTCGAAATGGAATCGAATCTCGAAGCTTCGCAGGCTCGAGAAAAACCCGACTGAGGGAGTGTATGAAAAGAAGCGGGAAATGTTTAGTCATGCGTTGTTAATTCTTCCGGCAAGTATACTCTGTCACTGTAAGTAGTTCGTGTGGGTCGTCATGTGCAAGTAGAGTCTGCCTCAGACTTGTATTTCTTCCAGCAAGTATAGTCTATCACTTTATAGTATCTGCGTTGGTTGAGAGGCGTTCATCTGCGGTTTCCGGGGAGCTGAAAGGACCGACAAACAACGGCCCATGATCGCACTGTCACACTCGATCGTCGCTAGTCGCAGGGCCAAATTTTTACAGTGAACTGGATCCTGTGTCGTGGTATTCAACATTCAACACTCAGTATATCGAAACAGCCCTAGAGATCAGTTCTATTTTTGTTTTGCGGTCAGAGCCACAGACTTTGATTTCCCCGGTTTGTCGGTCCGTTGCCCTGCATGTGACCCCCCCCCCCCCCACCCCCACACACCTCCTTGCGGTTGGGAATCGACTTGCTGATTTAACTTTGGGGTTGACCCTTGTTATATCAGCCGAGAGGTTCTGCTGTTTAATTATTTTGGCGGATTTAGGTATTTTTGGTGTGGGAGGGCTGCCTCTCCTTCCCACCTCCTCCACCCCAGGTTATTTGTAGGTTATACGTCGGTTAGTGACAGAGACATAGCTCCCGGGGATCTGGGATGGGTCTGAATGCAGGTGCAGGGAGTGTCAATCTAGCTGTCAGGCATATTATTGTTGTTGTTGGGGGTCTTTAGCCTCAGAGCCTGAGTCGGAGGAGCAGGAGTCAAAGGGGGAGGGGGATCCTCTTGCACTGCTTGGCTATACATTGCACGGTGTGGGAGAAACGTTTATCATTAACCTCCCATGTGTCTCATGCATGCTCAGGTGGGAGTAGATAATTTTTCTTTTAATGATAAAGCCCCGAGCCTTGGTTTTGGATTTCGCACAGGGTGTTATGTTGCCGACGCCCGTACTGGTTGAGAAAAGCTGGGTAACATAATTTCTTCCATTGTCTTGTTGGGACATGTACCCTGTATGGGTACCGCATCCCAGGCTTGTCGTGACTAGTCTCTGTGGATGTTTTTATAAAATTCTTGCCGGGAGGCAAGCCAGACTTAGCTTGGTTGGTGATATATTTACCAGTCTGGTGAGTGAGTGGATCCTTGAAAAATGTCCTGGGATAGCGCGGTTCCATCCTTTTTCCTGTTTTCTCATCTCCCTTACTCCGCAAAGG
The DNA here is from genome assembly GCA_031216915.1 of Pictodentalium vernedei. Taxonomy (NCBI): domain Eukaryota; kingdom Metazoa; phylum Mollusca; class Scaphopoda; order Dentaliida; family Dentaliidae; genus Pictodentalium; species Pictodentalium vernedei. The sequence goes on from CM062294.1 coordinate 542,164,114, forward strand.
GGGCATCGGGAGGAGGGGGGGGGGTGTTCACGGCCTGTGTGCCCTGATTTCTAACAACGTTGGACATTATGTTATGGTTCAGTTTGCTCTTCATATCTTTGTTTTCCCTGAGCCTTTCAATCTCGACATTTTCCTTTCTTATCGACCTTCTCTCTTTCTTCCTTGAGTAGGAGATTGCCGAACCTATCTGTCTGCTCTCAAAGAGGCAAACTTATTCAACATCTCATTTTGAAAGTCTATCCAGCTACTGTTCCACCGCCCATACTGGGTGAATGGCCTGGGTTTCACTGGACTACATTCTACTAGTCCACCCTTGATTATCATCCATGCTACTTGGACTTCTACTGGACATCATTGAACCTAAACTCACTCTGCCACCAGATAAGGTATCTTTGCTGGAGACAGGGAGTTTTGTTGTACCGTAGTCAACTTTTCAAATTTCTCTGCAGGATTGTGTTGCTGTCATTAGATACGATCTCCATGCTGATGATTAAATATTTTAAAAGATGTGCAAAACTATTATTAGGAGGGTGTCTTCAGCTGGTGAACTCAGAGGTGTTAATTCGTACTCTACTAAGTGGGGGACTGGGCACACCGAAGGCATGCAGGGACAGTATTGGGATAGATTAACCAATTTCCACATTTTTGATTATATTGTGATTAGTTTTCGGCGCAGAAAAACAGGAAAAACTTCTAAACGCCTTAGAGGAGGAAAAGGCATATAGAAAAGTCCTTGCTGCATGGTTGTCATCAGGCATGTTTGGTCTCCCCTTCACAGCGTATTTCTTAGATGACTGTCATCGCCAAGTAAAATCTGCTTCGATCTAGTTTTTATTCTTCAGGCAAAGGAATACCTAACTTCCACTTGATATGTTTGCGAAATGGCAGTTTTCACTTAAACCGGTTCTGCACATTTCGTCCCTTGAGTTCCAATGTGTTCTATGTGCCTATACTGGCACATAGAACGCATTGTAACTCAGGGGACGATTTGGGGTTAAACTGTTGAAAGACTCCTTTTGAAAAATCAAATCATATCACTAGCGGGAATCATCAGACCATAACCAACAATTGACTTGCACAGTTAGGCATGTGCCTGAATTTATCGTGTAAGGGAAGGAGTTGACGGACTGTAGTGATTTCGATGTACGAGATCCAGCATGAGAGAACCCTTTCCAATAAGCCTATTTCGAAACTGCCAACTTGGATTTTAATCTATGCAAGGTCACAGGTCGCGAGGTGTAAACAAAGCGATTTCTAAAATGGTCGCGTTGAAGTTTGTGTCAGCCAAGTCAACTAGTTTTGTGAAATATCAAGTTTAAATTCGTTGAACCGATGTCATCATTCGAATTAACCGAAGAGGCAACCCTAGACGACTTTAAACGATGGGATATCACAGGTTTAAAGACTTAGACTTTTTTACGGAGGTGAGTTCTTGTTTTGAGTGTCAACAAGGAAGCACTTGTTGCAGGGGTTTCTCGGCTTGGGAAATAACCGAAAGTTGTCAGTGGTATGTCATGTACCCGGACAGGGGCCATTGACAGGACCTTGGTGCAGGACCTCGGAAATGACGTCATGTCACGTGACCCAGTGGCGCCATGTTGTGTTGTCATGGTAACCCGCGTGGGCGGCCATGTTGTGACGTCATCTCCATAATGATACGTGGTGTTAGTGCGCATGCGCAGCGCGCGTTGTTAGGGTGATACGTGTTTCCAGCGTCCATTTTGTGTACTGGAGGCCGCCATTTTGGTTTCTATGGTAGCACGTGGTTGCTATGTTACCTAAACCTTTCTTATAGGACAGGGTATGTTCGATTGAATCGGAGTAAATCTAATTACCACAAACAACCCGACAATCCCTTCAGATCACCAAAAACGACTTTATTTGATATGAATTCTCCAAGAATCCTATTTAGGACCGCGAAACCGTAGGTTTTAATAGTAGCACGTAGTGCTATAGTACCAAGGGGGGCCCGTGGGTGTGTTCTATTGAATAGGGGTATAGGACCTGATTTTCCCAGAATCCCATTTTTAATACATATTGCATATGCTACTCTATCACAACAGTCTATCCAGTCCAAACTATCTCTGGTTCTCTCGTCCAAGTCTTATAATCACCAGTGCTTAATTTCCCATAATCTGTATGCAGAGTTATCTCCCCTTATTACAAGGCAGTCGTATCGATTCTCATAATCTCTATATCCAATGGCCATATCCCAACGCACCCCAATTTCGGCACCTCTTTTTGTCGTATGAGGCAATGAGGGCTATGTAAAAGCCCTCAATGAGTCCTCATATATTATGCCTCATTGAATTTTGAGGTTATGAGGACCATTAAAAATCCCTCAATGAGGTATAATTTACTACGACTCTTAGCCTCATTTCAGTATTTGAGGATACCTATGGCCTTGTATTGTATTATTCGAGGATATCTATCGAGGATACCTTTTGGAGAATCCCTTTTTGTCGTATGAGGCCATGAGGACCATGAGTAATCCCCCAATGAGGTCTAACGTAGTCTTACCAACCGCTTCCATCTTGTCGCCAAAGCTCCAAGGCCACTACTGGTGTATGGTCTATCTGTCCTATCATTAGCTTCTACAACAAACAGTCTTGTTCCATTGCGGCCCTGTACCAGTACTATTGGCTTCTGTTATTCTGCCCCATATCTCATCCATTACGTCCTAGCTATATCTATCTCAGTCTCGACTATAACATTGATCAAGGTTCAATCAGATTTCCCTGTATACATATAAACGGGCTATATAAGGCATTCCGTAATTGAGATTCCTAGCCGATTCCGTAAAACTTGGATTCCGTGATTTGACATCAACACTCGAGGTTATGGAAAGGGATTGATAACACCCATTTATTATTACAAGACTCTGAACAGATAAAATCTGATAAGAACCACTACAAAAAAACAAAGGTACAGAATGAAGGTCCAACACAACCAAGATCGAAGTGAACAGAATAAATTGAAGAAAATCGAACTGATCTGATCAAACACAACCAAGATCAAAGTCAACATAACAAAGTTTGGAGCTTTGGCAACAAGATGGAAGCGGTTAGTAAGACTACATTAGAACTCATTGAGGGATTACTCATGGTCCTCATAGCCTCATACGACAAAAAAGGTATCCTCGATAGGTATCCTCGAATAATACAATACCAGGCCATAGGTATCCTCAAAAAACCGAAATGAGGCTAAGAGTCGTAGTAAATTATACCTCATTGAGGGATTTTTAATGGTCCTCATAACCTCAAAATTCAATGAGGTTATGAGTCATAATATATGAGGACTCATTGAGGACTTTTACATAGCCCTCATAGCCTCATACGACAAAACGGGGTGCCGAAATTGGGGTGCGTGGGGATATGTCCATTGGATATAGAGATGATGAGATACGACTCCGATGTAATAACGGGAGATAACTCTGCATACAGATTATGGGAAATTAAGCACTGGTGATTATAAGACTTGGACAAGAGAACCAGAGATAGTTTGGACTGGATAGACTGTTGTGATAGAGTAGCATATGCAATAGGCATTAAAATGGGATTCTGGGAAAATCAGGTCCGATACCCCTATTCAATAGAACACACCCACGGGGCCCCCTCGGTACTATAGCACTACGTGCTACTATTAAAATCGATGGTTTCGCGCGTCCTAAATAGGATTCTTGAAGAATTCATATCAAATAAAGTCGTTTTTGGTGATTTGAAGGGATTGTCGGGTTGTTTGTGGCTAATTAGATTTACTCCGATTCAATGGAACATACCGTCCGAATATACCCCTGTCCTATAAGGAGGGTTTAGGTAACACAGAAACCACGTGCTATCATAGAAATCAAAATGGCGGCCTCCAGTACACAAAATGGACGCTGGAAACACGTATCACCCTAACAACACAAGCTGTGCATGCGCACTAACACCACGTATCATTATGGAGATTACGTCACAACATGGCCGCCCACGCGGGTTACCATGACAACACAACATGGCGCCACTGGATCACGTGAAATGACGTTACTTCCGAGGTCTTGCAGCGAGGTCTTGCCAATGGCCCCCAGTCCGTGTACATGACATACTACTGTTGTCGAAACAGTGCCCCACGCCACAGAGCGTGCATTCAAACATCATTTAAGTCAATAGGAACTCAATTCGACATAATGAAAGTTCGCATACAATTTGCCACTGCCTTAAAGAAATGGTCACCTTGGCAAAATGTTTTTTTGAATTCGCCCCAATGAACGTAATGGGGTCAGAAGCACTTCACCCGCTCTCTTCCCCCATTGCTTAAAACGTGTTTTCTCGAAATGTTTACACCTCGCGACCTGTGGCCCTACACAGATTAAAAGCCAAGATGGCAGTTTTGAAATAAGCTTATCCCCCTGGACGGTCAGTGACCCGCATGCTCCCACCCACTGTTTCAATGTACCTGCAATCGGTAACTGTCCATAAAATATGATGAGATAAATATTCCGAAAAAAGGACGCAGACAGTCACGCAGTTCACCACTGATCACTACTGTTTTGATCGATTCACTAAGGCATTTTTATCGGGCGCATTTATCTCACATTTTCTCTGATATTAGCTGGTTTGATTGCTAGAACTTGAAGGAGATACATGTTGTTTTTTTTTATGTTTTGCTGGCTTTGAACAACACTTTCAACAGCCAGCGTCACGTCGTGTCTGAGAGTTTTATGGGTGGAGGAAGCCGGAGTATCCGGAGAGAACCACTGAGCAGCAACGAGTCGCTGTTAGACTCTCCAACGTATTAACTCTGCCGAGTAGCAGCAGTTGGAGGCAAGTACACAGCGCCACCATGCCCATATCAATGGAAATCGAGATTAATTGCCTTGCCCTCTCGCAGTTACCACTGGAGAAAATCGACCCGTCGAAACTTTTAGCTTGAAGTCTAATGTTCTGACCCACTGGGGAGGAACAACGTTCCATTAAATCGATTTCTTCCAACTTTTTTTCCAGTTCATTTCCGAAAAATTGCCCCAGTGCGCGACCTATCATTGTTTTTAATGTGACGTCGCAGGCCTGTTGCTGCTAAAACCTATCGCGGAGAAAACGTTTTTCTGACAGCAATCAGCGAAGATGGTAAGTAAATCATTATATCTTTAATGATTTAAGTACAGACATTAAGATTTAATTTGTGTTTGACATTATTTTTTAGCTTTTCAATACAATACAAAATGGATATTATTGGTAAAAGGGGAAATTTTTCAATTTGCCAAAAAGTTGACGGAGCGAGCTGGTATGGGTTCAATATCGAATATGAGACCCATTACTGTTAATTACAGCTTGACAACGCCTTCTCATGCTCCTATTCAGGTTCCTGGTGGTCCTTTCTGGGATGTTGTTACATTCTTGGACAAGCATGGCACCAAGCTCCTGGACACTTCTTGGCTGGACTGGGCTGGCTGAAATTGCAAGCTGTAACTCATTCCAGAAATGTTCGATTGGATTATGCGCTCAATCCCCTCCCTCTGTCGGTACTCCCCGACAGCATGAGCAACATGAGGACGGGCATTATCGTCCATCATAATGAATCTATCACCCACTGCACCTGCATATAATCTGACGTGGACATCCAGGATCTCATCAATATACCGTTGTGCAGTCAATGTATCATGTTCAAGGACACAGAGCACTGTACGTCCATTCCAGCTGCTGCCGCCCCAGACCATGATTGACCCTCCACGGTAGCGGTCATGCTCAGCAATGTTAGCTGCATGGAATCGCTCTCCTGGTCTTCTCAATGCCCTAGAACGCCTATCTGTGTGGTCTAGGCAGTACCTTGACTCATCTGTAAAAAGGACAGGTAGCCAATCTTCTCTGGTCCATCCAACGTGGTTCATGGCCCATTAATATCGTGCCTGGTGGTGGTTCTGGGACAGCGGAATGCGAATACATGGTCTGCTCGGTCGGAGACCACCTTCGTGCAACCTTGCCCGGATAGTCTGCGTCGAAACATTTACCCCGGATGCATTCTGAAGGTCACTGCGAAGCTGGGTTGCTGTGGCAAAGCGGTTCCTACGGGCCTGAATGATCAAAAACCTGTCTTTAGCTGCAGATGTTGCCCTGTCTCTGCCACCACCATGCCGTCTTACTGGTGTGCCATACTGCTGAAATCTTTCCCAGGCTCTGGTGATCACCGTATGGTTCACACCAAGGGCTTCACCAACCTGACGATGGGTAGCCCCTTGCTCCACCATCCCTACAGCCCGCCACATTTCTGCTTCAGACAAATGTCTTCTTACATTTGCATTTGCTATATTCAATCATTAAATCATAAGTGTTTGTGTTGAAATGAAGATTGAATACCCTGCACATGTCATGTACATGTAGACAGTACACGAAAACATCATGAAAGTCAAGGGCTACATGCTTTCCATGACTGTCACGAAAAGTCTTCCTGGCAAGGGAGCTTATGTAAACACTGGGGACCATCTCAATACATTCCTCAAGCACATCCACCAAAAATATCGTAAATATGTCACAAGCAAATTTCACAATGATGTGTCAAATATTTGGTGCTTAGCAAACTTTGAGTAGTATATTTCTACTCGGGCTACCTGTGTACCGAATTTCATGGTCAAATGTCGATGGTCACTCAGTTTTCCTTGCAAAAATATCGATTTCTGCTGTAAAGTCTTTATTATGGTCGACGGAGGAAAACATTTGTGTAAACTTTCGGCAGTTGCTTCACGAATACTTCGGTGTCTTATCAAGGAAAATAACATGGAAAATTGCTATCATAGCCCAATAATACGCAATAAGGTGACACCACGTGTAAGCTCCACTTCACTAAAAGCAGGGTTCCGGTTCACTCCACTTTAAAAATCACTGGCTACAGTTCACTTATCTGCAGATCGAGGCGAATCAATCCGTCATTTTTTGGCGTACTGAGTGGCAAAACTGGCAGTGACGGAGGAAATACCAAGGCGTTGGTGCCTTTATATGTACAACCAGAGTACAAACTTCACGAAAACTCTAAAATGATGTGAAACTAAAGTCTCAAGTTCAAAGTTGCTGGAGAAATGATAGCTCATCTATCAGGTATCCCAGTCAGACTGTGACAAACAAATCGGTCTCCCCATGGGTATGTTATTAAACTACAACCTAGAACAACCTGGAGCTATTATTTACATATCTGAGCTATAGCATGATCATCAAAGAAGATGGATACATATCTCCAGCTTGTCTAGTGCGATGTAACACTTTTACATAGAGATAATCATGTATAGCGGCCAAACTATATCTGATGATTTTGTTACCGTCAGATCTATATGCCCATTTGTTCTTGAAATAATAGGGTACATTTTCACATCCTATGCAGCTAGATGTTGCAATTTATAACTGAATTACGATTAAAGAACCAAATAGGTCTCACATTTCATAGCTACATATAGAATAGAATTTAGAATAGAGTTTATTGAAGCAATAAACACCTACTTGAGGCAGATTGCAAATTTTACAACAGCATTATTATGGTAATATAATGAAACAGTATAATGAAACAATATAAAAAAAAAATTGATATAAATCGCAATTTTGTCGTTGGGATTTGATGGTTATATACATATATCGTATATTGGTTATCGCCTTTTGTTTACATTTGTTTGCGTTTTTTGTTTACGTGGTTTAATAGTAAGGCTGTCACCTGTACCAAAGTTCTCGGACCATGCTGAAATTTCATTCACACAACCAGTTTTTATGCTAACATTGATTTTCGGCCACTGGTACCCAAATCATGTACATGTGCACCATATTTTGGATAAATGCGCCCCGCAATAAAAATGCCCTAGTGAATCGATCAAAACAGTAGTGATCAGTGGTGAACTGGGTCCTTTTTCGGAATATTTATCTCATCAGATTTTATCAGGAAACTGGACTTTTTATAGCTGTTAGCCAGTTTGGATAATATAGACTACGAATATATCTTCCCACACGCATTATATTGTTCGGCATAAGAAGCTTCACTGTGCAAACAAATGCGCCTGCATATGCGGGTCAAAGTATATAAACCTTATATGAAAGACAATCTCCACCTGAATTCGCAGCGACGATGGAGCGTCGGAATAGATAAAATTAAGCCATAGTATAATATTTTCCTATACGTGTACACAGTTAAAATACATGTATAGATATCACATGAGATTTGTGTGTAGATTCAAACATTGTGAGTTTAGGCTGTGCTTCAATTGAATTCGACCCGACGGAAGCGCGTCCGTACCTATCAAAAGAAGATTTGACGGATTTCAGACGAATCCAATTCAACTGAATTCGACGCGACGGTAGTGCGACGTATATAACAGGCCTAAGGGTGTACGAAGTGCATGATTTTTTCTGTCGTGACTTTTTACTTGAATTGGAGTCTTATTCGTCGATTCGTAGTTGGTATGGTAATCACATATACTTTCTAACGAGACAAAAGATCTGACACATGAATTTATTCACACACTCAGAGGTGGTCTTATACGATTTAGGCCGTTTCTGACCCAGCATGAAGAATTTGGAGAGCGGTACTGAAAAACTAAACAAGTAGTAGGGAAGCACATTCGTCACGACTTCTACATGTATTTTTCAATTTCTAAGTACTGTTGATTTTTTATATTACAATCACGATTGAATAATATTCTAACTACAACGTCAGACAGACATGCCACGAAGCGGCTGACTAATTGCAAATTTTGTCTAACACTTTCATGTGTCCGGGAACATTCTACCAGCGTGGAAACGGAGGTAAATAAATCTATTACAGAAGAGGTAACAACGCGCATTACGAATAGTGGATCAAACAGATTGCTTCCTGTATGTCATTGCCGTGGACTGACCATTGATTTAAAAAAGCTGACACAGCCACTTCCTCGATGTGCCGAGAAAACACTTCCACAGTGTCTACGCACAGTTGCGGAAGAGATGGTTGTGATCTGTATTAACGTATTTGCAACGATTCCAGTGTCATTCTCACAAAGGCCAGAAATGACGCAGAAGGACAAGACATTGCATTTTTCTATTTCAGTTTGGAAATAAATTGCATACCAAAAGAATACTGATTTAATGTTTCAAATTAATTTCAATGAACTAGTTCCTATGGGAGGTGGGAGTGTGTGTGTGTGGGGTGGGGGGAAGGGGCGTATAACCTATGCCTTGGAGGTAAAAAAATAAAAATCTGAATAGCGTTTTATTGCGAATAGCGCTGATCGGGCAAAGTCGTTGCTTTGTGTAGACAGTTAACCATTTACCCAACGTAACGGCCAAAACCGGCCAGCGTTATTCACAAAAATCGCCAATTAATTTTTATTATTTTGTTCATTTTTTGTCTCAAAAACATAGGTTATGACCCCTCTTTGGAACGAGCTCGTCGAGCTCGTTCCAATGAGGGGTCATAACCTATGTTTTTGAGACAAAAAATGAACAAAATAGTTATTCAAGAATTTTGTTTGCAAGTGTCGCCTTCTTTTCGTGTTAGGTAAGGTTAACCCGTCACTTAACGAATCGACCGCATCCATCCACATAATTTGCAAATTCAACAGAAGAAAAAAAATCATTTTAAAAAAAAATTCAACCAAACCATATCACGTGATCCCTCATCGGAACGAGATCGTCGGGCTCGTTATTGGCCTTTTGTTCGCCTTGGCCACTTATTAAATAGGTTTATATTGTATTGTGATCTCTTTCTGACTTTGGATCTCAAATAGGACACCCTCGCGATGAGTGTAGCCAGTTGGCGCTTTGGACTCTTATAACCCATCTCCTTTGTCTTCTCGAGGCTGACGCCCACATGAAATACCAAGTAGAACAATGGACGAGGTGTTAAAATGACATCAGTTGAATGCGTCTCGTCTACTGAGTATACCCGAGCCGGAGATTCTGACTAAACAAAATACAGTATGTAAGTCAATTAACAACCGCGATGTCAGTATTGATGAATTTGAACTCGAGTAGTAGCCTAGGTATCTCTTCACCCCCACCCCCGACCACCACACACACACAATTTGGATATTCTCGATGGATGACCTCGGAAGTGATTGACTGGAGCAGGCATTGCTCGGACGACTCGAATCGTATCGAACAAACAAGCTATCGAGCCATCGCCCAAAAGAGGGACTCCTCGTACGTCTCATACCCTGGGCATTCCAGGATGCCTACGGTAGAGGATACCTTTTGGGGACTGTTTTCGGAAGTTAGCTGCCTGAGAATAGCTATGGCCCCTAGTGCCCCTTCGGCGATCCTGACTTCTAGACTACTGCCACTGGCAACTATCCCTACCGCTAGCTGCCAGTTGAAATGACGCAAAAGTGGACCTGAATGTGAGTATTTCAAAGTGGACGTGAAGCTAAATAATAATGATTATCTTGTGTCCATCAGGGGTTGAACTCATTGGACCAAGGGCTGAATTCACTTGGAGAGGCTGGCGAGATTACGTTTTCGTGTGAACTACGCGTGCGCAAATTACATCACGCAGATCAGGATCTCTGATCATTTAAAATATTGAAGTAAATGGAATCGTTTTATGTTTATATAAAATCCATAATCAAAGTAGATGATGTAAACACTTTAAAAAAGCACAACCATTTCTAATAATTGGATTCCTTATAACAGAGGCGGTGGAGCCAGTGGGCACATGCCCCTCCACTTTTTCCCCCAGACATGTTTTGCAGTTACACAATGAGTTAAAATGGGCGCATGCACACGTGTCAATATATAGGCATTCCTGTAACATTATTTGCAAATCCAAACAATATTTAGCCAAAGAATTCCACTTTCGGTCGCTTCGGTCCGTTTCTTCTACATCAACTATCTTCCAACCCGAAGATGGTTGAGGTAGAAGAAACGGACAGGACAGTGACCACACAGTGGCATATTCATCTAAACGAGAGTCTATAGCGAGTCTTGGTACAATCGCCGATATACGATTGTGACCTTTCTCAAACTGGGTTGAACCATGATAAATTTCTGCCCCTCCACTTTTATCCAGCTTCCGCCGCCCCTGCATTAGAGTGGTATTTTAATTTGAAACTTAACATCATTTTATAGGGACCCTTGCACTCCGAAAAATTTTGATATCATTTAATGAAAATATAGCAAAATAATACAACTGAATGTTGATTACAATTCCTTATTTCAGTAAATCAGCAATTTGGAATTTTTTCATGAAAAAGCGCCAGTGTAATTCCATCACAATGTCACCTGTAATTCCGTCACACCGGTTTTGATTAAAGTTTTCAGAGATGACCTCAATATGTTAAGTTAATATTATGGGATGTTCAAAACATTAATTAAAATACATTTTGGATTTAAATTGTTGGCGTCTGTATTTTATATGATAAATGTTTTCGAAAAAAATATGACGGAATTACTGTTGGAATTACAATTTCCCTATTTTTGCCATTCTTATTTGGCAAATAATCTATTAAAATGAAACAAAATTTATCAATTCCTCACATATAATTAATCCATGAACTCTAGTTTTGCATATTATATATGAACGTGCCTATATGTAGCTGGTTCTTTAGTTCCAAAAGCAGTGTTCGAAATATCCTGACAAACTGAAGACTCACAGCAATGTGCTTGACAATGAAGGCTTTTGCGTGGTACATTTTGCGCATGCGCGGTTCGTACGAAAACGAAAACTCTCCAACCTGTCCCGAATGAATTCAATGCCCAATGGTCAGGATGTTCAGATAATGTTAATTATTTAGCTGCACTTCTACATTGAAGTGTTCACATTCAGGGCACCTTTTGCGTGGAATGCTCTACAGATAAAATGCAACGAAGTCTACTATGAATTTCCACATGTTGGTGGTTTGGGGCTTTAAATGTCGGCCTGTTCTCGTCAGATCACCGAAGTTAAGCAACGTCGAGCCCGGTTAGTTCTCGGATGGGTGACCGTCTGAGCGATCGATTCGGACTCTCGTGTTGTGTCCTTGGGCAAGGCACTTAACCCCGATTGTCCACATGTGGGCACGATGACGCCGTGTACTAAGGCGTACTGCACGTCGATGGTGCGCATACCTTCAACCAGTCTAACCCTGCCTACATATGTGTGCTGCAGTGTGGAGTTACGATGTTGGGGAGCTGGCAGCTGCTCGTCGTTGTTCGGTGGTTCTCTCCGGGTACTCCGGCTTCCTCCACCCGTAAAACTGTCACCGACACGATATGACCTTGGCTGTTAATGTGTCGTTAAACCCTAATAATTTTTTTTTAAATGTCGGCCTATGGAAAATGTTGGCCAGGACTGGGAGAAGGGCCACACCCTCCTAACCCTCTGTCGTCACGTTCCTGAGTATCGTCCTGTATTAACCCACTACATAAAGTAATGGTTATATCCATCCAAAGGTATGCACGAGAATCACTATTCACGTTTTATGATGTTTTTTTCTTCTCAGTTTTTCCCTACAAAACATACCTTAAGACCTCTCATACGCTATGTGTTTAGGCTAAAAATGAAAAAAATGTTTCAAGAAAATCACAGATAACTCACAAGGCGGGCCGTTTGGAAATATTTGCTTTGTGGCGCCGCTTTGATATTTCTGCACTGGATAATACGTGTTGGGGAAAATGGGCAGGTTAACCCTTTACCTAACCTGAAAAGCAGACGACACTTGCAAAAATAATTCTTGAATAACTATTTTTTTCATTTTTTGTCTCAAACACATAGGTTATGACTCCTCGTTGGAACGAGCTCGACGAGCTCGTTCCAACGAGGGGTCATAACCTATGTTTTTGAGACAAAAAATGAAAAAAATAATGAAAATTAATTGGCGATTTTTGAGAATCGCGCTGACCGGTTTTGGCCGTTACGTTAGGTAAAGGGTTAAAACAAGATGTTAACTGGTAGAGTGCTGTATTATTTTTGATGGTTGAAATTTGTTTACATTTCTTTGCCTTGTTACAGTTTATTGGAGAGTGTCCATACTGTAAGCACTCTCCCATTAATTGTAACAAGGCAAATACATACAAACTAAATAATTATACTAAAATAATATGAAGTACATCCACAGAATTCGAAGCCTTGAAGGTGAAGCACCTGCATTTCAGAATAAAGCCCAAATAATATTTCCATCACTCTACCAGTTAAATGAATGGCGAGTGGAGATCGTTGTGAGTCGAGAACCTTTGCAGAATGAGGTCCCCAGAGGGTGAATTTGATGATGCTATGCCATACAGTGGGCCAGTTTATCGACTGGGTACATCTGTTTAGTTTTGAGACCCTGATTCAGATTGAGGTTCAGATGGTAAATTTAATGATGCTACCCTGCTGTGCAGGGTAGCATCACTAAATTCACCCTATGGGTACCTAATTTTGCAGATGACGATCTGCTTATTTTCTAGCTTGGAAGAGGGTACATGGAGATTTAATATGAACGCACAGAATGATAAAGCATTATGAATGGACAAACGTCATCAAGATCAATACGGGAAGAAGTTACAACATTTAAACGACGGGTACACAGAGACACAATAAAGTGGAGATTTTTCTTATTCAAAACATTACTCGGCACCTCGGACAAATTGTCTCCTTCCCCCTCCTTGTCTTAATTGTTATACATAAAAAAAACTGTTTTGGTTTTGTTATTCTTCCATTTATGTCTTCTTCCACCCAAAGCAGTGGTCAGTTTGAGTCGACGAGATAACACCGTCCCCACATGGTTCCCCCAAACCATTAGCTCGTGAGGTGGCGTGTATGTTGGGGGCTTTTTTAATATAAAGATCGACGGTTTTAAGTTTCTGACAACAATTAGTGATGCAAGGCCTCGCCGGTTCCTGTCGAAAATTTATCATTACGACCTCTCAGCAAGAAAAGCTAAATTTGCAACTGGGCTTTGAAATAAGGTCTTCTTCACTCCAGCATATTTTCCTGACACGACCCAAAGTGGCATTTCCCAGTTTACGAAATGCATGAAAAATCTGCATGGGGAACTCGACGGTTGCGACCAGGAGCTCACGGCTGCCGTTGGATAGTATTCTTGAGCAGCGTCAGATTACAAATTTCTGGTTGAATTTGAGAGCCAAACGTTGGATACAGTTTGCGCATTACGAAGGATTGAGACTATGGCGACAACTAAAGTACAAGTAAGTGCAATCTGCCTCCACACTTTTCCTATCGGGTTTAAAGTGTGTTGCCAAGCCTTGTCAACTTAGGAGTTTGAAGTGGAAGTATAAAAATCGGCCGAATAAATATAATTTTCACGTGCAGGTTATCGCAGATGATTCAGGATCTCATAACACGGTCATATGATCGACCGATCCCGACTATCCCGATCATTGTTCAAGTAACACGGTGGGAGTGCATGTTCCAAGTGGCCTGAAAAAGATCGAGTAGGCGCATGTTTATGAGTGGTCTTCAATTACAACCGGATGAGGACTTTGTTCACGAAAAGAAATAGCTATAGGTGTCTGTCAATAATATAGAAACATTTTATCGAACCAGGCCATTTGTTCGATTCTATTTAATTCTTTACCTAACAAGAAAGGCAGACGACACCTGAAAACAAACTTCTTGAATAACTAATTTTTTTCATTTTTGCGTCAAATAATAGCTTATGACCCCTCATTGGAACGAGCTCAGTGAGCTCGTTCCAATGAGGGGTCATAAGTTATGTTTTGAAGAAAAAATGTAAAAGTAATAAAAATTTAATGGTGAGTTTTCTGAATAACGCTAGTCGGCTTTGGCCGTAATGTTGGGCGAAGGGTTAAAATGATTCATTGAAAATAAAATAGATCACTATAAAAAGAAAGGGCCCTGTGGGAGAACTTTCCAAGTACCGGTATCAAAGGCGGTCGTGACTTATTTTTCTGGGTTGGTGTCTTGATATTATTATATTGGGTCGATTTGTTATATATATAGCACCCACGTCGCCTTTACCCGTTTATATTGCGACTCTATAAAGAGTGAGATGCAGTATTCGGGAAGTATCCATGGTGCATGCAGGACCGTATTATTCATAAGACTGACTAGGATGAAGCCTAGGGGCCCACAGGGACCGGGGGCCCGCCAATGTTTTTTTGTTTTTGTTTTTTTTTTGCTGAGGCATTGTTACCAACGCCTTAAGTGTCAAATGGTTAAAGGCACTTTGCACCATAGCCATACATGTACATATGTATGTATTTATCCATATATATACTCTCATAAGTATACTATATATATATTTATATATATACAGTACATTATTTTAATGCTTATTTTAATAATATGTCAAGTTGTGAGTAGAATTCTTCAGGAGACCCGCAAAATGGATATAGGGCTATGTACTGCGACATTGTGCCTACCGTACCAGGGTCAGGCTGTCAACTGTAGTGGGATGAAACACTGAAATTCCGGAAGGGGCCCAGAAGTACCTAAAAGCCTCGGGACTCGGCCATGGGTTAATACGGCACTGGGTGCATGCGCCAACCTAACCCACCCCGGTGGGACAGATGTTAGAGTCTTGTTAGTACAAACTAGGACGCACGACGGTTATCGTTAAAATAAACAAAAAGGATAAAAGACAGTGTGAACAAGATAGAAGATAAACTATAGGGATAAAAAGAGTGTGTATTATTATGCCTTTGGTGGGAAAAATGTTGCGCCAATTAAATCGACTATTTCTTCAAAAACTTTTAAATTTATATAAAACATCAAACAATGGATACATGTCATCTCTTTGAAAACTCTGTGAAATGATCCATCTCTGTGAATGGTGTTGTTTAGGGCCAAATCCTCTACTTTAAACAACGGTTTGGGGCAAAAATTTCAAACGAAGTACAAAGTATTCATCCGAACAATATTATACGACGCAAAATTTTTGAACACAAACTACACAACGATAGGATTCCAACCCTTTGAGATAAGGAAAGGGCTGTTGCCTCTTCCACTATATTCCAAAACGAAACATTAGCTCTTCATTCTCCCCTATTAACCCTTTACCCAACGTAACGGCCAAAACCGGCCAGCGCTATTCTCAAAAATCGCCAATTAATTTTCATTATTTTTTTCATTTTTTGTCTCAAAAACATAGGTTATGACCCCTCGTTGGAACGAGCTCGTCGAGCTCGTTCCAACGAGGGGTCATAACCTATGTTTTTGAGACAAAAAATGAAAAAAATTAGTTATTCAAGAATTTTTTTGCAAGTGTCGTCTGCTTTTCATGTTAGGTAAAGGGTTAACCCTCTGCTCACTGATGTCTCCATAATACAACTGGGAATGTAATCAATTCAATCTTGAAATAATAATAAAAACTCTTTGACCAGCGACTGGTTTGTCCTGGTTCTCAAACGAGAAGGCAATGATTACATCTGTTCTCCTAAATGCCGTTCCGCCCCTTCTCTCTTTTCGACATCTTGAAACGAATTGTTTAATGTTACCCCGTTCTTTCCGAGGTTAATTTCCAACGGGATGTGGCTCAAATAATTATCACACTGGGACCTAATAACGGCAGCCCTTCTGACAAATACAAATAACCGCTTCCAGGATATCGGCGCAGTAATGACACCGGAGGAGCAGATATCTATTTGCAGGAAGGCGCTGGCCATAGAGGGTTATGAGGTGACAAGTACTAAAAGAATAATAACAACGGGTCAGGAACGTCTAAAACATCGGGGAAATTCCTTTCTAAGAATTGCAGATGGTCCTTCTCTATATACAAAAATATAAACCGTGAAATAATTCAGTGTCATTTTGGTTGTCCATCCGTATTTTTTTTTGATTTTTGACATTGAAAATCAACTGCCACCTATTTTCAAACTAAGTTTCCCATAACTTATACACAGTACCTTAATTTTTATTGATTTTAACACAAAAGGGTTTTCCATATGAGAAAATATTTTAGAAGGTCGAAGTATTTCTTCGTATGAAAGTGAAATTCCCAACAAATGTCTTTCTTCCCTGTGACCCAGAAATTATAAATTCTACAACCAACAGTTACAGTACACGAGGCCTAGGGTAGTCGATCAGATAATGGCCGAGTGAGAAACCAAAGACATGCACAGACCGAGTTTATTATCCGACTTGGGCTGCCGAAAACGACTATTGTCACCTATTTTATGATGATTATCTGTGCGTTCTGGTATGCGCCGATCAAACCAACCATGTGATTAATTGTTGGAAAGGGCTCAGAGAGCCCTTTCCAACAATTAATCAAATGATAGAGTTTCAAGTATGTCATAAATTTTAATAAACTTCCTCACATACAGGCGTACACAGAGGTCCTCCATGTATGGATAAAGTGGGCGTGGCAGTAAAAGGGTTAAGCCCACTTAAAGGTCGACTGGTACTATTTATATTATTTATTGATGTTTAAGGTCACATATTTATGCACAATGGCTAATCATGACCGTGAAAGTTTTACGGGTGGAGGAAGCCGGAGTACCCGGAGAGAACCACCGAGCAACGACGAGCAGCTGCCAGCTCCCCAACATCGCAACTCCGCACTGCAGCACAGCAGGCAGGGTTAGATTGGTTGAAGATATGCGCACCATCGACGTGCAGTACGCCTTAGTACACGGCGTCATCGTGCCCCCACGCGGGCAATGGAGATGAAGTGTCTTGCCCAAGGACACAACGCGGTTGCCGCAGGTGGGATTCGAACCGAGGACCTCTCGGCTTGCAGCCTGCACCTCCACCTACTGAGCCACCGCGCTCCCCGACTGGTACTAGACATATGAGTAGGCCCTGATGGAAAGTAAGCTTGAAAATAGGTGATCGATTATTTTCGATCTCGTCAAAAATCTAAACAAAATAATAATTTGTCACTTTTTTGCTGTCCAATCGAATTTATGAACAATGCTTCGCAGTTATGATCACCGAAAAATGAAAACATCTGCAAGATATTTGATGCCATTGAAAATAACATGTCACCTATTTTCAAGCTAAATTTCCCTCTACTCATACAACACTTTAACACTGACCTCAAATTTTAGTGCGAAAAGAAACAGTCCAGGAATCGATCCGATTGGAACAGATGGGAAGAGAAATTTCTGAGAAATAATTTTATCATATTTTAACAAACTGGTTACGGTCAGGTTGAATGTTTGTATTCGAACAAAATTGTGTAGGCAAGGCCCTATTGTTTAAAAGAATGCTATGACCACAATTGTTGTTCGTAGCCTTCATTCTTCGCGTACGGATAACAGCGAATGAAAAACATAGGGAGCACTCGGCAATGGGGTTTAGGCAAAACTCACGACAAACGCTTATGAAATACTGTTGGCTGGGCGATCAAGTGTGACAGGATTGTCACACTGTTGTGGTCCAGCAATGGCGAATCCAGTCCCTTGCTTAAGGGAATGGGGCAGTTATTATTGACTAAAAGTAAAAAATTAAATTACCGTAGTAACTGAAAAAAACTCTGCTTTTTAGATTTTCATAGCATAATATTCCAAACAAGTGATCGCAAGGCATTAATTCCCTCCATTCTGCTGGCAGATATTCCCACCAGGACACCAAAACAATACTCTTGCCAATGGAAAGGGTATAATTTGGTTTTCTTCAAGAGAATACATCACTGTAAATTGGGCCAATCATATCAGGAATAATAACTTGGCTTCTTGTTTTTGAATCTTCCATCAAGTCCAGACACTGCTGTTTCACAGCAGCCATGACTGGGTTTTATGAAAAAAGATCAAGGAAATACTCGGCAGGGTGAGGCTGTAACGCACTATGAAATCGATTGCATAAAAAATGCAGTTGTGTATTTTCATCGACCACGGCGTGTCATTGCCATCCGGCAGACCAATATTCTTGAAGATGTTTGGCTCACGAAAAAGGCAGAGTAAACTCCGGATACTCCAACCGCGTAGTAGCGTCTAACCCCCAACAAATCGAATTTAAAGAAGAGGCATGAATAAAGAAGACAAAGAAAAAAAAAATCAGCTAACGAACCTCCGGGTGGAACTCGGAAAAATCGCGAATGTACAGGTGTCAAACTTCATAGGCGTATGGGTGACATGAGCAAGCCTGAAAATAAGCAGACTGTCATCTGCAAAATGAGGTCCCCGAGGGTGAATTTGGTGATGCTAGGTAACATCACAAAATTTACCCTCTGTGAACCTCAGTCTGAATCAAGGTCTCAAGCCAAAACAGAAAGATGTACCTATAGAGGATAAATTGGCCCACTGTATTGGATAGCATCATCAAATTCACCCTCTGGGGACCTCTTTTTGCAAATGACAGGTTGCTTATATTCAGGCTTGGACATGAGTTTGGGGGCGAAACAAAAATGTACTGGACCGAACAAGTTGGTTGTACAAATGAGAGCACCCATCACCTTCAGTCGGTGCTCAAAAATTGTGTCGAAAAAGAAGTTCAGTGTGAACATGGTGGGACGTTCTCACTGTTGGAAAAATCGTTTGATAAACTGCCAGTCAATGAACTGACTACTTTCTGACGAAGAAGTGCAGTGGTTCATTGGTTAGTGCATTGGACCCGAGATCGAAAAGTCGATGCTGCGATCCTGACCCGTGTCATTTTCGTCGTGTCCTCGGGATAGACACTTCACCCCAATTGCCAATGTGAAAGCACGGTGGTGCTGTGTGCCAAGGCGTAATGCACGAGAGCGGTACCACTGCTGTCCCCGCTTGTGATGGGATGGTCAGTTGTAGAGTCCGATGGTAACACGCTGATGCCTGGTGGTTCTCTCCAGGAACCCTGGCATGATATGAACGTGGATGTTGGAAAGGTTGTTAACCCCAAATAATCAAATTGACACACTCGTTTCAGACAATTAAGCTTTTGACGGGTTCTCGAAGTGAACAGGGAAACTCCATTACCTGCTGTCTCCTGACATTTC
Organism: Pictodentalium vernedei; assembly: GCA_031216915.1. Taxonomy (NCBI): domain Eukaryota; kingdom Metazoa; phylum Mollusca; class Scaphopoda; order Dentaliida; family Dentaliidae; genus Pictodentalium; species Pictodentalium vernedei. The sequence continues at coordinate 542,183,900 of CM062294.1, forward strand.
CTAAAAACTCTAACGATGTATTGCAGGATGCACTGCATCGCTAATGTGTCGGAATCCCCCCCCCCCCCCCCCGCCACCCAAAATGAATCTGCCTAGGCCACAAGTTGCTGATAATGATCCGACAGACGAAACCACGGGTCAAACAAAGGCTAGCCCTCGACAATCGCAAAACGCTACTGTTTCTTTGCATTTAATGTAATGAATAGATCCATGGACGCGACAACCGCTATACTTATTCCCAGCTCCTTATCCGACATTCGTTATCAACAAATTGTATCGGTTGATAACAAATGTCGAATAAGGAGCCGGAAATAAGTAATGGTTGTCATGTCACCGACAGAACCAAAGTTGGAACTTGCTCATGGGAGCATTTGTTTATTTTATTTATTTATTGGGGATTAACGACTCTTTCGACATCTAGAGTCACCCCGTGTCCGTTGAGCCGGGATGAGGGTAGAGGGTAGTAACCCCGGAACTTTGTGAGGCCCAGGAGTCCAGGATTCTTGGGTCAGAGCTAGGCCACTCCCCCCCCCCCCCAAAAAAAAAAAAGAAGAAAAGTTCTGACTCCTGTGCCAAGAGTTAAGAAGGGGGTTGTATCGTGAATGGAACTCAGCACTTGACAAACGGTTGTAATTTTGGACTGCACGATTCTTGAAGTGACAGCATTATTAAATCAACTTAACGTAATAAAGTTATCACTTCAAGAATTGTGTAGTCAAAAGCGGCAACTCCAAGTCAATGGGAACTCACTGATGAACAGACGTCATTTTGACAGCCAAAAAATAAAATGATATTTCATCCCAAAGCCGCCTTAAGTCTACATTTAACTGTTTCAATGTTTTTTTTTTGGGGGGGGGGGGTGTGGGGGGGGGGGGGGTATTATCGCCCGTGCTTTCGGCATCTGCTTCAGCATCCCGACACTTTCGAAAGGGGGGCCGTCACAGAATTAGCCCTGGGGCCCGAATTTCCTCTTCTCGGCCCAGCGCTGCTATACAGTTCAGTTATTCCCTCGTTATAAAGCTTTAGTTTAATGAGCTTGGAAACCCTGCAGCAAAAAGTTTACCCCAGAAGGCCGATGGATAATAGGGTTGAGTAATGTTTCTGCGTTTTGAATGCCTAGCTTTGTTCTTGGATATCTGAAGCACAATTGACCAAGAGTTGTTCGGAAATATTATTTTATTATCAGTTCAGGTATGAATACGGTAGCAAACCTCCAGGAACCATCGGTGCCTGCTGTCAAGTCTGTAATTGCTTACATATATTTTGCGTGTTCTGCGGACCCCCACCCCCACCAGGGTGGGGGAGGGGGTATTGCCAATTGCTTCTAATCGTCTCGGGGGGGGGGGGGGGTATTGCCAATTGCTTCGAATCGTCTCGCACGCCTACGTCAAACTCAGTGAGTCGGAAGCATTCTATTTTCGAAGATATAAACCTACTTGTGAATACTTCGAATACTTGGTGATAACTGTCTCCTTTGTAGTCAGTCTCTCATTCGTAAAATTGCGTCATCGGGGTGTTTCTCGCACTATTTTTAAATACTTTGAAATGTGATCCCATTCAGAAGAGGTTTTCATATAATGAATTGAATGAAAGCATACGATAGTTTTTATCTGTACGTGCGTCATTGTTGGAATTGCCTTGCCGTGCTATTTTTAAACACATATATTAATACCCGATCACAGTAGCAGGTTGTTCAGCTGTCTGAACGAAAAGGTAGGTGAAATCTTTCGAGTACGGGTTACCCTATTTTTTTATTAGGGTTTAACGATACATTAACAGCCAGGGTCATATCATGTCGGTGACAGTTTTACGGGTGGAGGAAGCCGGAGTAACCGGAGAGAACCACTGAGCAACGACGAGCAGCTGTCAGCTCTCCAACATCGTAACTCTGAACTCTGCACCGCGGCAGAGGCAGGGTTAGATTGGTTGAAGACATGCGCACCTTCGATGTGCAGTACACCTTAGTACACAGCGTCATCGTGCCCCCATGTAGGCAATCGGGGTTAAGTGCCTTGCCCAAGGTCACAACGCGGGAGCGCGAATCAGTCGCTGAAATGGTCACCCATCCAACTACTAACCGCTCCCGATGTTGCTTAACTTCTGTGATCTGACGAGAATTAAAGGTTACCGCGACCCCTGGTTACCCTATTAAAATCAGTGGTGTAGCCAAGGAAAAATTACAGTGGCCCCCTCGAAATCAGAAACTTAAAGCACCAGAGGGTCCCAGAATCACTCTGAGAGCATTGAATTTTGAAACCCCCACCAACAGAAAGGCGATACCGCAAGCCTGAGCTAGCGGTAGGTATGCCCCCCCCCCACCCCCATTGGTGGCCTTCGGATATGTCTGTGGCACATATCCACCTGCCCCCCCCCCCCAAAAGGGGGGTATTTCGTCCACACATAAACGTTTAACCCTTTACCTAACGTAATCCCCCATAACCGGCTTGTGTTATATTCACAAAAATCACCTTTTATTTTCTAAATCTTCCTAAAAACATAGGTTGTGACCCTTCATCGGAACGAAGATCATTGAGCTATGCTTCCGAGACAACAATTGGGAATGTTTAGTCATTCATAATGTTTGGTTTTGCAAGTGTCTAGGCCTACAATTTGTGTTGGGTAAGGGGTTAATATGGTACCTCTCCCCACGTGTTCGCCAGGAACAAAACAAGCAAGTAGAAGCCGACCAAATTCTCCGTCAGACAGCCTGTCCTCCCTTTCCCTCCAACTACGCGACATTTTTATGACAAAAACTAGGGAAAAGCTCTTTCAACGACTCTAAAATTAAAAGTTTTTTGCGATCCTTTGACATCTGCAGAAAAAAGAATGCTTGGATGAATACTTGAAAAAAAACAAAAGATTTGAAATTAGCAAAGCTAGTATTTTTGGAAAGAATGGTTCAATCTGCTACTACACACCACAGAGAGCACATCTGTCAATGTCTGTAAGTAAGGAATAAGAATCCTTCAGGAACTGCAGGCCAAATCCATTTTGAATCTCGATTTCTGTCAATAGTGCTGCATGTCTAGATACTGATGTTACTTTAGTCAAGATAATAAAAGTCGTGAATTCTGATCAGAGGGAGACGGGCTCTCAAAACATGACCAGAGAAAATTTTGTCGACCAACGTTTACTTGTTAACCGAATTAGACAGGGTTATTTCGGCTGAATGAAAATGTTAACAATCGTGTTAACCTGACATCAGAAGCTGCGATTCATTGTCCCTCTGTAAATGATGTCACGTGCTCGAAAAAACATTCTACCACGATGAAAGTCTGTTTGTTTATTGGGGTTAAGGGTTACTTCCATCATCCACAGCTATATCATGACCACAAAACAAATATGTCATGTTCAGCCAATCGTTCATACGACCCGTTTTTGAGTATTGCCTGGTAATTAATACCTTGGAGTGAATCTGGGACCCTCAGGTGTTTTAATTTTCCTATTTTTATGGGGGAGGGGGGGGGGGGGGTGGGTATTGTAATTTTTTTTTTTTTTTTTTTTTTTTGGGGGGGGGGGGGGGGGCTCCCCTATACGATACAATACTGACGTTGGGTAATGTGCCAGATAGCCACGCGTAGAATCCGGATTGCGCATAAGAACGCCATGTAAGAACGCATCTGATTGGACGTTACGCGTCGGAGGGACGTTATGAAGCGAATGAAATGTTGTCTATCTGGAAAGTTATCAGACCACCGAAGGTGATATTTTTCTTTAAAAAATATCAGCTTCATTCACTTTAACCAAGTTTAATCGTGGTATCTATATGGGTGGGGGTTGGCCAGTGGAATTTTGCATGTATATCGCGCGCTCCATCGGCGCTCGTGAAATACAGGAAAAAAACTGTATGTTGACGCTATACTGGACTTGGATTCCAGTCCCCTGTGCTCAATACTCGTAGTATACTGTCTTAATCTCATTCCAGGTAACTGTTACCGGGTCTATTGACGGAACTTGACAACTACGGTAAACCGGCAATGTATCGCCCCCCCCCCCCCACCCCAGGTGTTTATTTATTGTTTAGGCTCACGAACTTCTGCACAATGGCTTATCGTGATCGCACCATGGAGATAAAGTCAAGTTTAGTCAATCATTCGTAGCCATGTCGTCCATTTTTTAAGATTTTCGACCAAAGCACTGGTGACTGGGTCCTATTTTATCAGAAAAAAAAGATTGTTTACCGCAGTTCATATGTAGTGCTTCACTTCCAGGGGTTCTCACGGGCGTGTGTATGGGGGTGGGGCATGGGAAATAAAATAAATACAGTGTGAATGCAAAATCAATTTACTGAAAATTATAAGTGCATGGTGATGAGTGATCGTGAAAGTGGGTGCATTTGTATATACATATGATGCCCCAAAAACAACCCCAGCGTACGCAATGGTAATCACAAGAGTAGCCACACGAAACTGTTTCTAGGGTGCAAGAACTATTTACCCAAAAAGATTTGTAATGGGCTCAGGCAAAAATTGGGCGATAAGGCGTTAGGTTAATTTTTGGTAGACACGCCCTGACTGCAGTCGTTCCACATCCAAATTATCTTACAGCCGGATTGCCAAAGCTTGGAGTGGACAGAACCTGACACTGAGAGCACCGGATGTACAAGATTTCTGGAGCGCCAGTGAAATTATGCTCTATAATACGGTACATTGGTACCCGTAAACGTTCCTTGACAATGCCACCTTCAGTACATACCTGGCTTTTCAGATCCAAAAAAAATATGCCAAGCCCTATTTAACCCCAGTTTCTGCACAGACTTTTGACACAGAGGCCAGATGAGAAAAAATCGGCAACCGAACTTTTAAAGAGGTGTGTATGTGGGTGGGTGGGTGGGTGGGGGGGGGGGGGTCCCAGTCCCTTTTGGAGCTTCGTAACTCTTGTTCGAATAGGCCTACCAATGAGACCATTCTGTTGTAATGTAACTTTTCACTGTTTAATGGTTACGGAGAAGAAAAGAAAGGTTCGACAGGATCGTCACAACTCGGATGATTTAGTTCCTCCACAGGAAACAAGTGCACCACCAGGCGGTGGATCAATAAGCGGCCGCCTATGAAGAAATTGCGTTAGTCACGACAAATCAACCATAAAAAAACAGTGTCTGTTGGATTATCACGTGGACAATCTAAAGTTCCTGAAAATCCAAGATGGCTGCCAGGGCAGCCATATTGGATATCCCAGAATGCTCGTTAGTCATGCTTAATCAACCATAAAAAAGCTGTATTGGATATGCCAGAATGCTCGTTAGTCATGCTTAATCAGCCGTAAATGCTCGTTAGTCGTGCTTAATCAACCATGAAAAAGCTGTATCTGCTGGATCTATAGTTTTCAAGTTAACACGTGGACAATCAAAAGACCATGAAAATCCAAGATGGCTGCCATGGCGGCCACATTGGATATACCAGAATGCTGGTTATCGAAAGGAACCATCCTCCAGTCATGCTTAATCAACCATAAAAGCCGTATCTGTTGGATCTATAGTTTTCAAGTTAACGCATGGACAATCAAAAGTCCTTGAAAATAAAAGATGTCGGCCGTGGTAGCCATATTAGATATACCAGAATGCTGGTTATCGAAAGGAACCATCCTCTAGCCATGCTTAATCAACCATAAAAAGCTGTATCTGTTGGAACTATAGTTTTCAAGTTATCGCGTGGACAACCAAAAGTCCCTGAAAATCCAAGATGGCTGCCGTGGTGGCCATATTGGATATGCCAGAACGCTGGTTATCGAAAGGAACCATCCTCTAGTCATGACTAATCAACCAAAAAGAAACAGTATCTGTCGGATGTATTGTTTTCAAGTTATCGCGTTGGCAAACAAAAGTTAACGGACGGATGGACAGAATGACGAACAGACAGACGGACGTTGCCATACCATAATACGGCCCACTCATAAAATGAGCGGCCATATCAAAACGAGGGGAACCAAATGATGAGTGGCCGTGTCGTGTTCGGATTACCGGCAAAGTTCAACTTTATCGGCAATGACGGATTTGGAACCAAATGGTGAGTGGCCGTGTCTCTTCGGATTACCGGCAAAGTTCAACTTTATCGGCAATGACGGATTTGAGGTTTGCAAAGTGTAGGTCTCTCGCGGGTCTTTCGGCCAATACTCTCACCTGTCCCTTCCATTCAGTGCAGGCGAGAGGTGTGGTAACGACCGAAAAGATCTAGTTCACAGAAATGTTGGAAGGTTTTGTTTTTTTTTAAACTGTTGCTTTTGAAAACGCGTTCTCCGTCAAGTTTGGGTGATTGTTTAGATTGATGAATGAACGTTCAAGTGCATGTTACATTCAGCTTTCGAGTTCGACCGCATCAAATAGTGATTAAAAACATATTAACCGGTAGAGTACTGAATTATTTTTAGTTGTCAACATTCCTTCACAAGTCTTTGCCTCGTAACAATTTATGGGAGAGTGCCTGCAGGCACTACCCCATAAATTCTTAGAAGGAAATTCCAAACACACTAAATAATTTATTTTCAATGATACAATATGAAGGACATCCACAGAGTGTGAAGCCTTTGAGCTGCAATACCTGCACTTGAGAGTAAAACACAAATAAGGACTCCCAGCACTCAAGTAGTTAAGCCTTCTGCAGTTCTAAGAGTAAAATGAAACCATGCTAGCTGAAGTTTGAAAACCCAACAGATTAACCAGACTCTTGTCAGAGTCCAAACTCCTTTGAAAGCTGAATATTTACTCGTTCATACCTTGTTTGACAGTGGTCACGCTTCTTATAAATATAACAAGATACGATAGTTGAAATGCTTAAACTTTAATTTCTGACTCAAAAATGGACTGTAAATCTGATAACTGTTTTGTCAGAATATCACTATTATTATTTATTGGTGCTTATTGGTGTTTAAACGTTTCGTATAAATTGATTTATCTAACAATCAACTTAATTTGCATCCCAAAACTTGGAAAAAACGTTTGTATCAGCTCCTCGTTCCGATTCCGTATCAGACAGATCCAATGTCCGGTAAACACCGCACTATCACATATATATGCATTGTTATTACCCATTAAGATATAGTTCCTAAAATTCAAACTTTTGACTAATTTCAACCCAATTTAAACTGAATGAAAGTGTCAATGACACTGTAGCTCAACTTGTCAAGACAAAGACATGTACATGTATAGTATGTGACACAGCAATGACAAACATCTAGGTAATGACCTGATAACAAAGGTACATATAAAGTATTGTAACGGTCTGTACATAAATACTGACCGTTGCCTGTAACAAATGTATAGGTAAAGTATTGTAAAGGTGGGTGACAGTCAGATGCTAAACTAGAAAAAAAATCTTTGAGTCCCAGAGTGGGTCTCACTGAACCCCAAAATATTTGTTCTCATAGCACAGTGATAACAAAGGCACCCCAAAACACACTCGTTCCTGTCCCAAGGTGAAAACAAAGGTACCCAAGAAGTTTTGTGAAGATCAGTTCATAAATACGAGCTGTATAGAACTTGTGACAAAAAACTGATTGGACCTAATTTCGGTACAAAATGGCCACTGGCAGCCATCTTGAATTTTGGACCGTACCCAGAAACACTCATTTTCGTCCCAAGGTGATAACAAAGGTACCCAAGAAGTTTGTGAAGATCGGTTCATAAATACAGCCTCTACCCTGAGCCGTATTGACATGTGTGCTTACATTGTGTAAGTAGCACTGAATAAATCAATGTTCATCTAATTTGCATAATTTCTGCACAAAAAAAAAACTTACAATATGTGATGTATTCCATGTTACTAAACATTCATACAAAAATTTATTCAAATCAGAACTTTCATACAGAAGTTCTGTACAAAAGACTGATTGCACTAATTTGGGTACAAAATGGCTGCTGGTGGCCATCTTGAATTTCGGACCACACCCAAAAACACTTGCTCTCATCCCACGGTGATAACAGAGGTACCCAAGAAGTTTCGTAAAGATTGGTTCATAAATATGGCCTCTAGACTGAGCTGTATAGAAGTTGTGTACAAAAAACTGATTAGACCTAATTTCGGTACAAAATGGCCACTGGCAGCCATCTTGAATTTTAGACCGCACCCACAAACACTCGTTCTCGTCCCAAGGTGATAACAAAGGTACCCAAGACATTTTGTGAAGATCAGTTCATAAATACAGCCTCTAGCCCGAGCCGTATTGACATGTGTACTTACTGTGTGTAAGTCGCACTGAAAAAATCAAAGTTCATCTAATTTGCGTAATTTCTGCACGAGAAAAAAACCCGTATTATATGTGATGTATCCCATGCTACTAAACATTCACATAAAAAATTATTCAAATCAGCGCTTTCATATGGAAGTTCTGTGCAAAAATCTGACTGCACCTAATTTTGTACAAAATGGCTGCCATCGGCCATCTTGAATTTCGGACCGGACCCAAAAACACTCGTTCTTGTCCCACGGTGATACCAAAGGTACCCAAGAAGTTTCGTAAAGATCGGTTCATAAATACAGCCTCTAGCCCGAGCCGTATTGGCATTTGCACTAACAGTGCTGAAAGTAGCACCAAAAAACATCAAAATTAGTCTAATTTGCACAATTTACGCACGAGAAAAAAACCCGTATTATATGTGATGTATCCCATGGTACTAAACATTCATACAAAAAATTATTCAACTCAGAGCTTTCAAATGGAAGTTCTGTACAAAAACCAGATTTCTGCATCGTCGATACAAAATGGCGGCTGGCAGCCATCCTGAATTTCGGACCGCACCCAAAAACACTCGTTCTCGTCCCACGGTCATAACAAAGGTACCCAAGAAGTTTCGTAAAGATCGGTTCATAAATACGGCCTCTAGCCCGAGCCGTATCCAATTGTTGACGTACGGACAGACGGACGACGGGCCATGACAAAAGCTCAAATTTGGCTTCGCCAAAGTTGAACTAAAAATGGGGAAAACTGGCTTTATGTTTGATTGTTTGATAAATGTATTATCATGTGTATGTCCTGTAATTTGTATCATCGGTCGTGTTTACAATTGGACGGGCTCGTTGCGATCCGACTGTAAACACAACCGCGAATCTGATACAAATTACAGGACATGCACATAGTCATGTATAATATCATTACCGCAAGACAAGTATGAAGTCATGTTCAGCTATTTTGCAAATCATTTATACCTATGCCGGTCCTGCTGGACACTTTAGTTGAGTTGAACCCCGCCGTTCGTTATGGGGCCATATTTTACATGTTACACAGAACTTGCACTGCTCCACGTGACTTCCAAGAGTTCTCTTGGGGATGTCCGAATAATTTTTCGACAACACGGAATTTAACAGGGATATGCTCTATAACCTATATGCAATTAACCCTTACCGACATGATATAGCCTAAGATGCCAATGTGGCATTAAACACCAATCAAAAAATACATATCTAAGGAAATGACCTTATGCGGCCAGTGCTGTGCACAAAAATCGCCATTAAGATTTTATTAGGTTTTCCCAAAACCAGTTTGGGAAAGACGCTTGTTATTCTTCTTTTTCAAAATTTTTCTTCTCTATTTTTTTTTTTAATTTTTTAATTTTTTTTTTTTTTTTCCTCCTTGAATTTTGTCTGTTGAGCTGCTCAAAAACAAGCTGTACGATTTTGACCAAATTCGGCATAGTTATGTAATGTCATAAAATCTAGTGAAATGCGGTATCGTCATGTCTGTGAAAACGCGTATTTTCAAAATATTCTCCCAAAACCGTCAAAATTTCACCATTTTTCAAATGTCTCAAATTGTTTACAGTTATTTAGCTCAAATTTTCCACACATTTAGAGCATAATATAATACACCACGAACACCACTCAAATCTTTCAACTTTAACCCCCGTTGGCCAAAAATGACATGAATATAGATTTTTTCTTCAAAATTGACCAACTTCAAGAGCAAATTTCTCTAATTACAAGGTTGTTGTAACAATTATTTTGGTATGGATAGATGCAACAATGATTGTGGAAGAAAGTTACTGTTTACCTTTTAATCTCAGATTTAACCCTCAAGCACAATGAGGGCGAGAATAAGAGTACTGTCCGTTTAAAAATGCAAACATTAGCCAACTTTGGTTGCTTTTTCTATCATTTTGGAAAGCGTTAATTTCAAACACTTTTCACAACTGACTACCAACCATATTTGCTGTTGTAAGTTTGGTTATAAAGTTTAACTCTATCCCGTTCTGGTTGCATAAAAGTAAGTACCCTCCAAAAAAACTCCAACATTTTTTCAGAATTTGGTAAGTTTAGATGACGATTTACTCCATTTTTTATTGATTGAGCTCTGAATGTTTTGTATAGCTGCATGCAGCAGTCAAAGTATGACAAATTTTGTTTTGTATGTTGTTATTAAAAGTTTAACCCTTGGCAGATATGACACTTCCCATAAGGGTACTGTCGGAATAATTGTTATTTTCGCCAACTTTTACATGCACTTTCTCAGCACTGGAGCCATACTGTCTCAAAACCTTTTCCATGAGAAGATAGGGCATTCATCTAATAACAGTTTTGCTGTTATATGTTTTATTCCAAGTTTTAACCCCCACCCAGTTGCCAGGCCTTGAATTGGAGAACCCTCAACTTGTACATGTTCATTCAAATACCATGATTCAAGATTAGTCCATGTCTCTTTTCAGACATTCAGTCTGTGATTGATGTTCACACATTAAGAGCATAATATGATACACTAAAATCACCACCCAAATATTTCAAAATTAACCCCTACTGCACACAAATGATATGAATATATCATTTTATCTTTACGATTTACTAACTTCAAGGGCAAATTTCTCTAATTGCAATGTTGTTGTAACAAATATTTTCGTATCCATAGATGCAACAATGCTGGCAGAAGAAAGTTACTGTTTAGTTTTTAATCTCATCTTTAACCCTCAAGCACAATGAGGGTAAGATTTCCATTCGTAAATGCTAAAATTAGCTAACTAAGGTTACATTTTCCTGTCATTTTGGAAAGGGTTAATTTTAGATACTTTGTTTTGCTATAGGTAGAGATGCTTAATGAACAAATCCGCTGCTGTAAGTTATGCTTTGGGGCTTAACCCAAAACATGTATTGGCTGACAAAAATTGATTTTCAGTGAATTTTGTAAACATCTGTACTGATTTCCTCTAATTGCAAGGTTGTTGTATCAATTATTTTGGTATGGATAGATGTAACAATGATTACAGAAGAAATTTACTGTTTACTTTTTAATATCAAGATTTAACCCCCAAGCACAATGAGGGTGAGAATAAGAGTACCATTATAGAATGCCAAAAATAGCCAACTTTGGATGCTTTTTGTCTATCATTTTGGAAATAGATAATTTCAAGCACTTTGCTTTGCTATACGTAGTCTGCATTTTCACATTGGAAAGTTGGGAAAGTCCATAATTTGTCCAACAAATTACAATTCTCTAGTTATTGTTTAATATTTGCCTCCAAAACATAGCTCAATGACCCCTTATTGCAACAGGCTCATCAATCTCATTCCAAAGAGGGGTCATAACCTGTATTTTTGAGG